>CAUYQG010097188.1:0-10509 GCA_963574415.1 Tarsius wallacei
AGATTCTTTCTTCTGCTTGGGTAATTCTGCTTTCCATGCTTGTCATTCTGTTATTTATTTCATTCACAGTATTCTTTATTGCTGTTATCTCAGTTATCAGCTCCTTCCTAGTTTCTTCTTGACTCTCCTTCATTCTTTTTAATCTCTCCATTATTGTCTTGATGTCTAGATTTGTAGTTTGAAACCAGTCGTTTTGGGGGCTCTTCATTGTTTGCATTCCGAAGTCAGTTTTCTCGGTGTCTACCTTTCCAGGGGTCTGGGAGAGACCCATATTTTTCTTTTGGTTTTTCTTCATTTGTGCTGTTTTTTCCTCCCTGCTTTTTCCTTTCCTCCATGTCTCCATCTTCTTTAATTCTGTTATTCAACTGTGTAGGGATTGCTTTTACTTCTGTTTGTTCAATCTCATTCATCTTTATGTGTATCCTCTTACTTTGTTCGATTCTGAACTTGCACTGTTGATTGGGGGTGGTCCCTTTTTACACTTTTGAGATATACCTTGAGTCGCCAGCAGGTGGTGCTGTCTCATGGCTCCAGATGGTCTTTATCTCAGTTACTTGTCCCACGGGGAGGGAGCCTGAGAGGGGGCCAGCCCGGAATGGGCTCACAGGAGGAGATCCAAGGCTCACCTGGAAGTCAAAGCGGCAGTGGTGGTGGCAGTGGCAGTGGCAGCGATCTTAGTCTCAACATATCCTGTGTGGAGGGGTGGATCACCTCAGGCACAGGCTGCAGAGGCAGCCGTATCTAGACCGTGGCGGCGACAGTTCCAGGACCACAGCGGCACTTCTGCCACAGGCCCGCTGTGATGATTGGCGGCAGCGGCGGCAGACCGCTGTGATGTTTCTGCGGTGTCAGTGGCCAAGTTCCGTGTGAGGAGCAGGCCCCCAGGGAGAGAGCCCGAGTCTTTCTATGTCCTCTTCTGCGGAGGTCTCACAGACCACCCTGCCCGGTCACCATCTTGCCGGAAGTCCCCCACATTTTCTTTATCAATTCATCCATCTATTGGCACTTAGGTTGACTTTATATGCTAAGAGAAAAAAATGCTAAGACAGTTCAAATTTAACAGTTTGAGCAAAGAACAATTTGACTAGGGTAGCCTTCTGAATCAAAGGAGGCTTAAAGAGATACCAGCTTAGCCAAGTGGTGCAAGATTTATAGACAGAAAAAGTAAAGTGAGGTACAGAAACAACCAGTTGGGTTCAGCTCAGTGTTTGCCTGATTTGAACCTGGTTTGAATACTAGTTGTTCTCCTTTGGCAAAAACTAGGTGACTGGCACCAAATGAGGTTACAAACTATATAAATGTATCTAGCCATGTTACAGTTAACCATGTGCAAGTTTACACGAGAAACTTCTAGGTTGAACTCAAATTATGCAGAGGGCAGCTTTGGGCTCAACTAAATTTAACTCATTTCACAGCTATTATGAATGATGCCATTATATGTTTCCCTGAATTCTGTTAACGTCCCCAGCAAACTAATCAAACCCAAGAGGGAATCATGGGAACCCCAACTTGATGCCAGCCAGGCAGAAATTTCAGAGGGGTGGACTTGTCTCTAGGGATTAGGGTGCAGGTTTGGGATTCAAACCCTCCCCCTGTGGGATCTGACACTATCTCCAGATAGATAATGTCAGCATTGAACTGGAGGACATCTAGCTGGTGTGTGCTGCCTAGTGTGTGGGGACAAACCCAAAAAAAGTTGGTGTTAGTGAAGCGGGATGTGCTGGGCCTGCCCAGGTTAAATGCAGAGTGGAAGAGCATGTTGGGTTGATGCAGGAGCGACAGTTCACTATTGAACAGTCACAGATGTGAACCAGGCAGTTATTCCAGGTCAGTGCACTGGATAAAAGCCAGTGGAAGGCTTGTTTACTCTGGCATGGGAGACTGTTGTTTCTTCCTATATGAGGGAGTACCTAAAAAGGAATTAGTTTTTGGAGGGCAGGCCCCTTGCAGTGTAGACTTCCCCCTCTATTTTAGTGTTCTGGGAACCCATCAGCATGAGAGTACCAGCTAGCATTGTTGTGAGAAGCCGTGTTCAGCTTCTGAGATTTCTTTTCTTGGAGATTCAGCATGTTTGTTCATTTTATGATGGGTGATTTACAAGTGCACATGTGTCCACACTGTGCTGAGCTGAATGTTCAGCAGTTTTGGACCAAAAACAGCATGATACCCGTGGCCCAACCTCCCTATTTATCTGATCTCACCCTGAGCGACATTTTTTTTGTTTCCCTGGGTGAAAAATTTCCTCAAAGGGAGGAATATTTTGCCAGTGTGGAAGAGATGAAACTGAAACAGCTGAAGCACTAAATGGCATCAAGATTGATTGTTTTGAGCTGAGAAAAAGCATCTTGGTAGATGTACTGCATCAGAGTATTGTGAAGGTAACTGAAATGTTAACATGTAAGAATAAATACACAATTTTTAATAAATTTATATTTTGTAAATAAATTCTGAGTTTTTTTGGGTTCCCCCTCATACATGCCAAGTGAAGCACCCCAGATGAGGCAACTGATGTGCTTCTTATACAAGACATGTGGGACTGGCTTTATGGTAACAGGGATATTCACCCGTTGAATATTCCCATTACCCAGTTTATGGTAAATGAACACTAAAGGACAGAGAAGGGGCTCAAAGAACTCAGCCCAGGAATGTGGGAATTTTAAAAGGTTATTAAGTGTAAGTGAGTGGAAAAATGTTGATGGAGTGAAACTGAGAAGAAAAATAAAAAGTCATGAAACTCATCCCAACAGGGTGGAAATCTTTGGATAGATATCGAGAAATGGAATGAATAAAATGGAAATTGATGAGGTTGAAACAAATTAATTCAACTCTATCCAAGGTTAGGTAGAATAAAAATAAGCCTGGCTGATCTCGCAACATTAAAGGGTCCCAAAACAGTTTGCTGCATTTCTTCCAGTTTGAAGAAATGTATAACGTGAAAACACTGGCATTACAATGAAAAACCTAATCTGAAATTACCTAGGGTAATAGTCTAAGAAATCGATCAAGGTAAAGACTGACAGAAGGTCCAGAGTCCTTTGGCTGGGAACCCAAAGGCCTTTTGCAAAAGAAAGGGTAAGATGGTGTGATGGTGTGGGGAGGTTTCTGAAAATAGAACATAAAAATGGAAGAGTTGATGTATTATAGAATTACGAATTTTGCTGTATTTGAACATGCTTAATGTGAGGTGGTTTGCATCCCTTTTACAAGATTGTATTGTGAGAATGGACATTGTATTGTATCTGATTGGGGACTGTCTTCCCTACCTCCTACTGTAAAACAGAAGGCATGTAAATCCACTCTTCAAGCAATAGTTATTGGGTATGCTAAATGGGAACCAGTAAGAGTGCCTGAGCCCACACAGTGCAGTTTAGAAGCCAGAGTGCTGGTAGTGAAAAATTCTGCTTTTGATAGTTCTCAAAGTAGCATTTTCTGGGTCTTATGGCAAAAACCTGTGAATTTGTCCCCCAAATCAAGAACTACTGGGACTTTGGTCTAGAGAATTTCCACTTGTGGGGCATCTACTGCCTTGCTATGGAATGTTAACTGGAGCTCCCTTTATGACTGAAGGATAAAATAATTTTGACATCTGAAATTCCGATGCTGTCTAAGGTGATGTCAGAGAAGCCCTCTAGTGGGAATAGTAGTGCCCAGGAGAGTTTCATCATCAAATGGAAATGGCTTATACAGGATCATGTTACTTGAGGAGTGCAAGGAACAGATACTGTTGATGCAGTTTGTTTTCCCTTTGGACTGATTCTGGAACTGTATGAAGGGATGGTGGATTATAAACTGCCCAACAAACAGCTCTTCAAAGACCAACCAAGAGCTGCTTGGTCCATGGATGGCAGTTCCAAAGTGATCAAATACTGTCCTGTTTGGATGGTTGCTACTTGGATGGAAAAAGAGAAAACAAATCAGTTCATTGGGGTGAAATACAAGAGGTTTTCCTCAGTGTTGGAGAAACTGAGCAATGGTAGATAGATGCCTGTGTTTGGGATTTTACGGACTCATGGGCAGTGATAAATGGTGTGACTAAATTGCTCCCACAGAAAGATAATGGAAACCAAGCCACTAACAGGGACTCCATGTAGAGTGTTGCCTTATGAATATTTGAGGAGTGAATTAAAGTAGTATATAATTCAGTGCTAATCAGAAGACCTCCCTTCTAGGATTGGAAAGGGACTGGAATCACCAAGCAGATATCTCCCTAGATCCATGAAATGAGTGAACACGGGGGAGTTGCAGCAGTGCAGAGATGGGGTTTCTTTTGCATTCTCTCAGGCTTAAGATGCCAGTAATAGCTGCTCTGTTTGTCCGCAAGAAGACATAGATTGCCAGTGGCTTATAGGTAAATTTCCTGGTGGGAAGGCCCTGAACATTTCTGATAAGTAGGACTGATGTTGGCAGCCCTGGGGAGCTAGTAATGTGTCTTGAATGGAGCAGACACTGTCTGTGAAGGCTTAGCTTACTTATTAGAAGGCGGAAATCTTCAGAATGCCATTAAAAAAACATCCCCTTATAAAGTGGGCAGACAAAAAAATTTTAAACAGAGGGCAGACAACATGAACAGATATCTCTCAAAAGAAGATATAAAAAGGCCAACAAACATGAAAAAATGCTCAACATCACTAATTATTTAGACAATGCAATTTTTTCTTTGTATTTTTTTCTTCTTCTCTTCAGCATTGTTTTTTGATAATCTGGGCATGCTAACAGGGCAGTAGCATTCTTGTCTACACTGCTGTTGAGGGTGAGAAGGTGGAAATCTTTAAAGTGCCATTAAAAACATTCCATTAAAAAGTGGGCAGACAAAAATTTTTAAAAAGTGGGCAGATATAATGAACATATATCTCTCAAAAGAAGGTATAAAAAAGGCCAACAAACATGAAAAAATGCACAGTATCACTAATTATCCAGAAAATGCAAATTAAAACCATAATGAAATACCATCTTACAACAATCTGAATGGCCATTATTACAATGTAAAAATAAAATAGATGTTGATGAGGGTACAGTGAAAAGGGAAGCTTATACACTCTTGATGAGAAAGTAAATTAGTGCACCTCTATGGAAATTGGTATGGAGAGTTTTCAGACAACTCAATGAAGATCTACTATTGATCCAGCAATCCCACTACTTGGTATCTACCTAAAGGAAAAATGGACATTAATAAAAGTCGACACCTGCACATGCGTATATATCATGGCACAGTTCACAGTTGCAAAGTTATGGAATCAACCTAAATGACCATCAGTTTATCAGGGGATAAAGAAAATGTGAAATATGTACACCCTATTAATTACTATTCAGCTATTAAAAAAGAATAAATTATGTTTTGCAGCAACTTAGGTGGCATTGGAGACCATCACCCTAAGTGAAGTAACAGAAATGAAAAAATCGAATACTGCATGTTCTTGCTTACATGTGAGAGCTAAGCTAAGGGTCTGCAGAGGCATATAGCAAGGTATACTGGACATTGGAGACTCAGAAAGAGGACAACAATAAGGATATAAGGGATAAAAAATTACCTATCAGGTACAATGTGCACTACTGGGGGTGATGGGTACACTTAAAACCCAGACTTCTTAACCACTCTTCAATGCATTCATGTAACCTAACCAAAAGCCATTTGTCATTCTGAAGCTCTTGAAATAAGAAATGTATAAATGCAAAGAAAAAAATCTTCACAGTATCAGAACAAAACAATAAAAAAGATAATTTATGGATTTGCATGGCCACCATCATTTCTTCATACCAATGAACACACTGAGTTGAATAATATCCAACAGTGAATAAAAAAGATACCTGCTTAAAGTAATTTATAGAGGAGTAGAATGGATAATTTAAACATTGTCTTTCTAAAATGGTAAGACAAAAGCATGAAGAGCTGTTTTACATGCTGTCCTGAGTGCTCACACTCTACATTACTGGGACTAAAGGAGTGTCCCCACTAGATTTTTTTTTTTCTGGTTGATCTGGGGAAGAAGTGGTGCATAGGATGCCATTATGACAATGCAGTTCTTGCCGATGGAAGAGCACATTGGTATGATGAATATAGTTTAGTCTTTCTTGTCCAGATGACCTCATTTTTTTTCCCTGTTACCTAGCAGTGGTTCTTGAACAAGGCCTGTAAGTACAAGTGCTGGATGCAGGGATGGTTTCCATGCAAGAAACTGTCACTTTGATTTTTAATTTTGTCAGAACCCCTAAGTGCCCGTGGGGATAAATTGTGTGACAAAACCAGAACAATGTTTGAATACAGCTATGTCACTCATGGGTAAAAATGGCTCACTAATTTGGAACCTATGTTTTGTAACTCTGCCCCATATGAATGAGAAGGGACTGAAGGGGAAGCACTTTGCTAGACTAGTATTGCTACCTGTAATCTGGAACAGCACAGTCGCTGAACCTAATGTCCCCTTCCAAAGCTGGAATAGTTGGGGTAAAACTAAATGAAAAATGGAAAAAAGGAAAATGGCTGAGGCTGAAAAATGAGAAGGGTAGAAAATGAGTCTCTTGTTATCATAAGCAGTTTTGTGCATTTGTCACAGCTGGAGTGAAGTAGACAGCGTGTGTTTACCTAAGTGCTTGCACCTTGTACGTATGTCTCAGAAAACAATCAAATGTGAGTTCACCTAGACTTCTAAATCACACCTCACATGGCCAGTGTGAAGGGGTGGGCCATCCACTACTTGTCCTTTTAAGACTGTCTTCTAGTTACCTCCATTGATGTCGATGCTTGAGATGGAGTGGAGTTTGGAATCGACCTAGTAGAGGTGGCCACTGGAAAGATCAGAAGCCACAGGTGGACAAGAAGGTCACACCCACACTGCTGCCAGAGGGACCTCTGGGCCTGGCCACACTGCTCCCAGCCAGAAGCAGCTCCTCAGAACTCCCAACAGAGAAGGGCCCAGAAAGGCAGTGCCAGCCACATGTGAGCCTAAGCCCCCTACCCTGTGACACTCTCTGGCTGGGTGAATTAGAAACCTCAGGGAGCCACCTGACTTCTCCCCTCTGACCTCCAGTCTGTGCCTGACCCCAGCGTGCGCAGTCAGCCCTCTGACATACCCAGGGTGATTCCATTGGGACACTGGATGTTTTCAGTAACCAGTGAGTAGATATCCACGCCATTCAGGCCACCATTTTTAGTCTTGGTGGGGGTTCCCCAGTCCATCCAGTACATGAAGCTGGGAGGGGAGACAGAGAGGGCAGGTATAAAGCTGGTGTGAGGACATCCCAGCCTGTGCTGAGGAGTGACTTCAGCATAAAACAGCCGGGCCCATACTCAGGAAACCAACCCCATGGAGGACTCCAGATTTGTTGTTTTTGCTTTCCTATCAGGGCTTGGGAAGAGATGGAAGGATTTTATTCTATTTTAGAGACAGGATCTCACCATGTTACTCAAGCTGGTTTCAAACTCCTGGTCTCAAGCAATCCTCCCACCTCAGTCTGGAGTACTGGAGAAACTGGAGTGCTGGGGCCACAAGTCAAGGAATGTCAACAACCACCAGATGCTGAAATAGGCAAGGCAGCATTATCCCTGAGAGCATGTGGCCTGCCAGCACCTTGATGTCAGACTTCTGGCCTTTAAAACTGTGATAGAATAAATTCCTGTTGTTTTAAGCCACAAAGTTTATAGTCATTTGTTACAGTCTCAGGAAACTATACACTCCCAACTGGATGAGAAACTCTAAGCAGTAGGATCTTTTTTTTTTTTTGAGTTGGAGTCTTACTTTGTCACACAGGCTGGAGTGCAGTGGCATGATCATGACCACCGCAGCCTCGACCTGCTGGGCTCAGGCGATCCTTCTGCCTCAGCCATCCAAGTAGTTGGAACTACAGGTGTGTGCCACCACACCTGGCTAATTTTTTGATTTATTGTAGAGACAAGGTCTCACCAAGTTGCCCAGGCTGGTCTCGAACCCCTGGACCCAGGCATTCCTCTTGCTTCTGCCTCCCAAAGCGCTGGGATTACAGGTGTGAGTCACTGCACCCAGCTACCCCATCTCTTCTTAAAAAATATTGAAATAAAATGAAAATATCTTTAAAAAGAGGTTCCTGATGACCAATAAGTACTCTCTGCTTTTGAGGTGCACACCAACTCTCAGGACTTTGCAATCCAAGGTAGCAAACACTACTACTGAGGTCACCCATATTGTTTAGAATTTTAAAATTCTAACAAATTTACCTGTACCCATCACAGAAACATCACAGAACTCATGGTCAGAGATAACCCCATGGTACATTTCCAATATCTTTCTAGTGGTCCTAAAAGAACCCTTGGGCTTGATTTCAGTCTCTCCCCATGAAGTATGGGCCATGGTAGCATCCTCCTGGGGTGCTGATATCCTTCCTTCGAGTTTTCAAGGCAGTGAGAGCCCTCTCAACAATGCCTCTGATCCATGCTTTCTAACCTATCCCTTCTGATCAATAATCTCTGATGAATTCCCTCTGTGGGATACCCTCTGAAGGATGCTCTCTGATAGGTACCTTCTGATACTTGCCCTCTGATGGATGTCCAGTGATTGGATGCCCTTTGATGATAGTTGTCCTTTGATCTAGACCCTTTGATGAATACCTTCTGATAGATGCCCTCTAATCAATGCTTTCTGATATCTACCCTCCGATGGATGCCATCTGATCTCTGTCTTCTAGTCAATACCATCTGATAGATGTCCTCTGGTGGATACCCTCTGATGGATGTCCTCTGTGGGATATCCTCTGATGGATGCCCTCTGATAGATGCCCTCTGATGTCCTCTTATAGGTACCCTCTGATGAATGTCCTCTGATGGATGCCCTCTGATGGGTGTCCTCTAATGAATGCTCTCTGATGGATGGCCTGTCATGTACATCTTCTTATAGATATCCTCTGATGGATACCCTCTAATGAATGCCCTCTGATGGATGGCCTGTGATAAATGTCCTCTGATAAATACCTGCTTATGGATGCCTTCAGAAGGCTGCTATCTGATATAAGCCTTCTGTTAGATGTCACCTAATGAATGTTCTCTGATAGATGCCCTTTGATGGATGTCCTCCTGTCAGTACCCTCTGGTTGGTGTCCTTTGATCTATATCCTCTGATCAATACCTTCTTAAAGATGCCCTCCAATTTATGCCCTTTGATCTATACCCTGTGATTGATGCCCTCTGATAGATGCCCCCAACTGATGCCCTATGATCTCTCCTTTTTGTTAAACACCCTCTGATGGGTGTCCTCTGATCAGTATCCTCTTATCAATGCCCTATGATGGATGCTCACTGATGGATACCCTCTAATGAATGCCCTCCATTCAACACCTTCTGATAGATGTTCTCTGATGAAAGCCTTCTGATGAACACACTATGATGGATGCCCTGTGATGGATTTCCTCTGATGGATGCCCTCTGATGGATGTGCTCTGATGGATGTCCTGTGATGGGTGCCCTCTGATAGATACTCTCTGGAGGCTGCCCTCTGGTAATTGCCCTCTGATTGATATACTTTGATATATGCCCTTGGAAGGATGCCCTCTGAAGGCTGTCATCTGATAGATGACATCTGATAGATGTCCTCTGATGGATGCCCTCCTATTACTACCGTCTGATTAGTACACTTTGATCTATACCCTTTGATCAATACCTTCTTATAGATGCCCTGTGATCTATACTCTTTGATTGATACCCTCTGATTGATGTTCTCTGATCTCTCCCTTCTGATCAACACCCTCTGATGAATGTCTTCTGATTAATACTGTCTGATAGATACCCTCTGATCAATATTCTCTGAACAGTACTCTCTGATGGATGCCCACGATAAATACCACCTGATGAATGCCCTCTGTTCAAACCTTCTGATAGATGTTCTCTGATGGAAGTCTTCTGATGAATACTGTCTGATAGATGCCCTCCAAAAGATGCTCTCTGATTGATGTCCTCTGATAGATACCCTCCTATGGATGCCCTGTGATGGATGTCCTTTGGTGGATACCCTCTGATTGATATACTCTGATAGGTGCCCTCTGATGGATGGCCTCTGAAGGCTGCCAACTGATAGATATCCTCTGATGGACATCTATACTATTAGTACCCTCTGAATGATGCACTTTGATCTATACCCTCTGACCAATACCTTCTTATAGATGCCCTCTGATCTATATCCTCTGATTGATGCCTTATGATGGATACCCTCTGACTGATGCCTTCTGATCTCCTTTATGCTCAACACCCTCTGATGGATGTCTTCTGATTAATACCATTTGATGGTTGCTCTCTGAGTAATATCCTCTGATCAGTGCCCTCTAATGGATGCCTTCTGAAGGTTGCCCTCTGATAGATACCCTGTTATGGATACCCTGTGATGGATGTCCTCTGATGGATGCCCTCTGATGGATGTCCTCTGGTAGATGTCCTATGATTGATGATGCCCTCTGATGGATACTCTCTGATAGATACCCCCTTATGGATACCCTCTGATGGATGTCCTCTGATGGATATTCTCTGATAGATGCCTTCTGAAAGATACCCTC
>CAUYQG010097193.1:0-42269 GCA_963574415.1 Tarsius wallacei
ACTTGGAAGGCTGAGGTGGAAGGATCGCCGGAGCCCAGCAGGTCGAGGCTGCGGTGGCCGGGAGCGGCCACTGCACTCCAGTCTGGGCGACAGAGTGAGACTCCAACTCAAAAAAAAAAAAAAAATTCCAGTTAAATATAATCTGTAAATCTATAATTGGAAGGCAGAGGCGGACGGATCGCCGGAGCCCAGCCGGTCGAGGCGGCGGTGGCCGGGAGCGGCTACTGCACTCCAGTCGGGGCTACAGTGTGAGACTCCACCTAAAAAAAAAAAAAAAAAAATTAATTCTGCTTTTATAAATTGAAAACAATGTTTCTGAAGGGTATTTGGAAATGTGAATCAAATGTCAGAAGTAATTAGACCATATACTTCAGTAATTTCCACATCTAGTATTATATTCAAACAACATTACTATAGGGTATACAGTAAAAAGTATGTACATGTGTGCCTATTACATCAATACGTATAACAGCAGAAAACAAACAAAAAACAAACTACCAAAATAATATAAATGTCTTTTTAACAGTGGCTAAATAAATTGTGTTATATCAACAAAACAGAATGCTGTGGAGTGTTCAATAGGATTATATAGAACTGTGATTTTTTTCTATCTGTAGTACATAGGAATTTGAAAGAACCCTAAAGAATGAAAGTGATACTGCTTCATTAGAAGGGGAAATAGTCTAACCAAAAAAGTTTAAATTGATCTATTTTATGTTTTTAACATTGAAGAGTAAAACCAATTGCTTAAAACGTGTTGAAAATTACTATCTATAAAAACAACTGTGAGCAAAACATGATACAGCAAAAACGCTGTTTACTTAATTATCTGTAACGCCCTATACACAAACTCCAGCTACACAAGCCATAGGAGTGACACAATGCTTCCTACTTTTTATCAGTGATTAGCTATTCTTGAGTGGTGAGTTGAACCCTTATTTTTTTTTAAGTTTTAAAACAAAGTTTATTAGCAAGAAGAAGAGAGGGAAAGACAATAAAGTTTATTAGTGAGAAGAGAGGGAAAGAGGAAGACCTGATGTGGATGAGTCTTTCCAAAAGAAAGACTTGCTGAACTGAATTATTTTTATTGTCACTTTTTCCATTTATTATTTTATTTATTTATTTATTTATTTATTGGAGTTGGTGGTCTCACTCTGTCACCCAGGCTAGTGTGCAGTGGCATGATTATGACTCATTGCAGCCTCAACCTCCTGGGCTCAGGTGATCCTCCTACTTTAGCCTTCTGAGTAGCTGGCTAATTTTTTTTTTATTTGTAAAGATGAGATCTTGTTATGCTATGTTGCCTAAGTGGGTCTTGAACTCCTGGGCTCAAGCAGTCCTCTCACCTCAACTTCTCAAAGTACTCTGATTACAGATGTGAGCCACTGTACCTGGTCTATTTATTTTAAAAAATATTGTACATATTTAACTAATAACTCAAATCTAAAATTGTTCTACAATAAATAAACTCATAACTAAGACCTTATATTTCATTTTACAAATTAAATGTCTAGAAACTTCTAAAACTGACTTCAATAATTTATTAACTATTTGATTATTAAAATTTAAATTAAAAAACATAGAAATATTATAAACTCATTTGTCAGACTCCGCTCATTGCTCCAATTTTTATCTAGGGTACAGAAACTCTTCTGGGGTATAACTTAGAAAATAAAGCACAGCGCTGGAATTACCTAGTCCTGGAATAAAGCAACCTAGACAAAATTCAAATTTAAATATTTATGCATCAACTTGTGGAAGCAGTTTAACTACTTTAAGATTTAGTTTCTTCCTCTCTAAAATAATAATAATAATAATAATAATAATAATAATAATCACTTCCTTAGGTTGTCATGAGAAAATCTTTACAATGAGAAAATCCTAAAAGTGTTCACACAGTGCCCGAGTGCCTGGCTCATTATAAGTGCTCAATAAATGCCAGCTTTTACTATTGTTGGAAGAATCTAATTGCCATAGAAAGTTGGCACTGCAATAAACAGTGCATTGTAGTGAATGCCCTTTCTTGTCTCCTCAGGTGAGTCCTTGGAAACAAGGGTAAAGAGGCCAGAAACATGGCAAGTTAATTGCTGAAGCAGGGAGAAACCTAACTTCTAGATCCTTCTTAAAGAGCTTCCAGGCAGAGGAAGAGGAAGGTCCTGAAAGTACCTGGGCTGGATCAGTCCATGATCATAATGATTTGAAACAAGAGGAAGGTATGGCATCCAGGATGCCTTCCTCATAAAGAAGGAGAATTTTCAATTGTCAAGGTCACGTCCAAATTCCTTTTGTACTGTATGGTCTTCCGTGTTCTGCTTCCTGCCTTCCTTTTCAATAATGTGACCTATCACTTCTATTACTAGCAATATGGTACAGTCACTTCAAGTCACTGCCATTAACGCACCTTCCTACCTCCACGTATCATCCTTTCCTGTTTCATCGCTTCCTCAGTTCACCCTCCTGCTTTTCTTTCAAGACCCCTCTCAATCTTTTCATGTTGAGAATAACACTTTCTTTTTTGTGCTCCTCTCCAAGTTTTCATAACCCTCAACAACTGCAGCACCTTTCAAAATATAAAATGTATTATTGTATAGACTTGTTTCCCTGACCAAATTATTTTAGAATTGTAATTTCATGTCTCCATACACTTGCCATTAGCACTTCTCTCATCTGTAAACGTCTCCTCTCACTTGCCAATGTTTCCAAATTACCAAATGTTAATAGCCACTTCAAATTCCTGGCCTTCTCTTCCCATCAGATGATGCCTATATTCTGGACATCTGGACTCTGTTTCTTTTATTGGTCGCTTAGAATTTAACCCTAAATTACTTCTTGTTTAAATTTTTTTTTTTTTTTTTTTAGTTGGAGTCTCATTCTATTGCCCAGGCTGGAGTGCAGTGGCACACTCGTGGCCGCCAAAGCCTTGACCTACTGGGCTCAGGAGATGCTTTCGCCTCAGCCTTCCAAGTAGCTGAAACTATAGGCATGCGCCACCACATCCAGCTAATTTTTTGATTTATTGTAGAGACAAGGTCTCGCCAGGTAATCCTCTCACCTTGACCTCCCAAAGTGCTAGGATTATAGGTGTGGGCCACTGTACCTGGCCAAAATTGTTTAGTTTAAATAAGTTTCTCAATGCTTAGTATTTGAACTTACCTCATCATAGACCACTGCTCTCAGGTTGCACTGACCTTGGTGTCCCCCTGAGAGCAGCAGCAATCCTAGTACTTGTTGAATAAATGAATGAGTAACCAACCTTACGGTTACAGCACTGAATTCTTCAGACTGTATTGCTCCCCTGACCTTTACCCTTGCTAAATCTCAGAGTGTTTATTTACTGAGATGCAGAGGGGTGATTGTTCATTTGTGACTGCTGGTTTTTGATCCTTGAATTTGCTAAAAATTACAGAAGTTTTATATATGTTGACATGCTGGGCTCCAGCGATCCTTCTGCCTCAACCTTCCAAGTAGCCAGAACTATAGGCATGTGTTATCATCGCTGGCTAATTTTTTTTTTTTAGAGAGAGGAAGTCACGCCAAGTTGTCCAGGCTGGTCTTGAACCCACGGGCTCAGGCAAGCCACTCACCTTAGCCTCCCAAAGTGCTGGAATTACAGGTTTACTTAATTTTTACATGGATTTGTATGAGCCTCTCTGAATTCTTTTCTACTATACTACATCCTTCATTGCTATAACTCTTAATAACTAGCCATGTTCAATAGAATTCTACCCTGCTGTCTCCTCTTTCCAATTCACCTTTATGCTATCCCTTTACTGAAATATGCTAGCTTCACAGCCTCTTGGTAGGCCTTTCACTGTGCCCATAAAAACAGTTGTATTGTTAGTAACACTTTTCATCTCCTTTTACTTCCAAGAAAGGCCAACATTTGAACCTGAATCTTCCCAGTTAAAACTGCCCCATTTTATAACCATCACAAGTAGGGTAAGTTGTCCCTTTTCAATTGTCCCCTCTATCTACAGGTCAGAAGAGGGAAATAATTGTCATTCTACTTCCACTTTCATTTCCTGATTACTTTTTGCACCAGCTTTATTCTCGTGGCCTTCTTGCCTTCAAGTCTCTGACACTTCATAATATGGATCTCTTTCCAGTCTCACAGTTGCTATCTACAGTCATTTGGGGTCCCTAAAAGGATCCTGGTTCATAAGTTTCTTCTCTGTCTTCAAACTTATCAAGAACTTGAGCTCTATCAGTGCCCACAAAAATGATCCAAACTCCTGACCTCTTTTACTTAAATGACCGCTGCACTTCACTCATTAGCCTCTTTTTGTCATGATCAAGAACTTGCTTAAAATGAAGAATCTCAGATGCACCCTAAATCCATTGAGTCTGAATCTGAATTTTAACAAGATACCCTGGTAATTTATAAGCACTTCAAAGTTTGAGAAGAACTGTTTTAGTCACTACTCTGTGAAAATATCAAACAGTACAGGATTTTATTAAATAAAAATTCAGTCTCACTCTGACGCCCAGGCTGGAATGCAGTGGAACGCTCACAGCCACCGCAGCCTTGACCTGCTGGGCTCAAGTGATTCTTCCACCTCAAGCTTCTTTGTAGCTGGAACAACAAGTGTGCACCACCACACCTGGATAATTTTCTGATTTATTGGAGAAACGAGGTCTTGTCAAGTTGTCCAGGCTGGTCTCGAACTCCTGGGCTCAGGCCATCCTCTCGCCTCGGTCTTCCAAAGTGATGGGATTACAGGTGTGAGCCACCATGTCCGGCCTCAAAACTTCTTTACTGATAGTCTCTATTAGAAATGTTGCACTTGTCCTTCCACACGTTATCTATATCTATATCTGTATGTATATCTATGTCTATATCTACATCTATATCCTTATCCATATCCACATCTCCACACAACTAATAAAAGCTTCATTCATTGATTCTCAAAGGTTTCCAAATTCATAAAGTAGGAAGATAAACTGGGCACAAAATAATTAGTTTTTTTTTAAAAAGTATGTTCTAAAAATGGATAATTGTAAACTTACACTTACTTTGTTTCAGGCAGTCTTCTAAATGTGCCACGTCACTTTTCCTCCTAATCACATAAGAAATGGATGTTATTGAACACATGGGAACACCGAGGCACAGCAATTTACCCAGGATGATATAGCTGACTAGTAAAAGCCAGGATTTTGACACCAGGACATTGTCTTACAACCACTACGTTATACCACCTTACTTAGATTATATGCTTCATTTTAGATCTCTGGAGAGCTATTGGCAAAGCACCATATATTTTTTAAAGGGCATTATTCTGAATGTAAGCATGAAATTAGGCTCATATATCAATGTTATCACATATTCATACTAGACAAAAAAGTCCTGAAAATAACTCTATTTTAGTTTCTATTAGTTTCAGGGTAAGGTTCTATTCCAGAGCAATTACTAAGCATTCATTATGTGAACACTCTTTTAGGTTCCAAATTGTGTGTGGGTTTCCGGAGAAAAACAAAAATACCTTTCACATTTCTCAGTAAATTTCCTTCTTGAAAGTTAGCTGTTTGTTGCATAATAAAAGAACATTTTCTTAGAAGACTCATCAATCTTTTACCAAATGTCCTGGGAGAACTATGACAAACTATCTTTGAAATGTCATGCTGTGAGTTATTGACTGCCTCATGCAAAATGAGTCCCCAAAACAGGTTTAAGTATGAAGCAGAATATATTGCAGCAGTATACAAAACTTTGCATGGTAAAATTTACCTTTTGACATTCCCCCTCAAATCTAAGTCTACTGCTAGTGGAATTTCCTTTTATTTTTAGTCTTATTAATTTTCTAATGAGTATGAATCCAAGAAAGAAATAATTTTTTTCAACATCTAAAACTTGGAAAATGGAAGCCTTCTACTTAGCTGTCTCTTATCCAACCTATGTCCAGTTTCACTTGTTTAGAGATTCTGTTGGATTTCCAAAGCAGTTGTGTAATTTGACTACAGTGGTCATTATTTGGCATGCCTGCAATAGTCTGGTGTATGTCTGTTGTCCTATTGCACTTATTAAGAGCCGACCCTTTCATTATCAGAAGTGTTCAATGTTGGATGGTCAATTATATGTTCAGCTTACATATGATCCTGTTACAACAAGAAATTAATACTGAAATTCAGGTAACAATTTTATTTTTTTCTTTACTCATGGGACAAAGTCCCATCTGACCACAAATAACTGAAATATATGCTTCAAACTGAGCTTTGTTAAGGTTGAAATTGAACAACTCTAACTGATAAAAGCATATGGAAAATGATCAAGAGAAAGCAAGCAAACCTTGGTTAAAATCTCGCAGACTTGGCATTGATTGCACAAATCTATAATGAACATATAAAACCTTATGTTTTCTCAAATTATAGTGAACAATTATATTGTTCAATGAGAAGAATAATTTACTTTTTTAAAAATTCTGATTAATCGTCTTCAATACCTAAGTCAGACAAAACGAAGATTGATTCTTATCCCTAGAAGGGTCAATTTATAAATTTAAAAAATCCTGGATATTGAGTTTGTGAGAATTCCCAGAGCAGAGGTAGTCTGCCTTATGATGTAGATTAGATACTTCAAAAAGTCTAATTATCCCCTTTGGTGTCCAGGCTTCTTATTAAATTCATCTAATGGGTCTTGTCTGATATTGCTCCCAGTCTCAGCTGTCCAAAGGTAGTCCAGAGGTCCATTCAAATACTTTCTCTTTTTGGACTATCTGTAACATATTAAAATTATTCACTTTTTGCATGTTTACTACCCACCATAAGATGATGCCAGGGATTTTGCCTTCTCAACTTTTATATCCCCAGTACCTTTTCTAGTGTCTTCATCTCTCTGAATAAATAAGTAAATAAAAGAACAAACAAATGAATATACAGAAGCTTTTCGCAAATTACAGTCGATTTTTATATGGCATGGCTCTGAGCTGAGCATACAATGAGTCAACCATCTTGGGTTCCCTCCTGGGAAAAGATAAAAGCAAAGTATTATAATACAACTGATGATGCTTGTCTTCAGCCCCTTAAATGAATCAGAGTAAATAGGAAACACTAGTAAGTTGTTGAATTGTTGTGATACAGTCAGCAAAGAAGATATTAGCTAAAGAGAACTTTAACATGGAAAATCACACCTCTTCTGATCCCCAATATGAAGAGCCAGAGCCAGTCTGAAATTCATTTTAATCCAGAAAATGTTCCTGTCATATGACTGTGAAGAAGCTGGAAATAATATTATAATTTTTTATTACCTAAAATACATGTTTTCTTTGTTGCAAAAAAGGCAAAGTCACAATCAACAACAGCAATTTTTAAGAATTCTATGTATAAATATTTTATTCAGCATATAATATTTTTCTATAATTCATCATGCTAGTTAATTTTAGGAGAAATGGGGATTGGAGAGAGAGAAATTTTTATTTTTCCTTTCTTTACTTTAAAAGATGGAAAATCAAAGGCATGATTTTAAAATTGTAATTATTGAATAAAATTTGTTTTTATAAGAACAATGTTATAGTTAAAAATAAACAGTATTGTAACCAGTGCCAACCAAAGCAAACAAATAATTACCTGGCTTAGCTAAAATCCCAACAAAACACATAGGATGATTGGATTTCCTTCTTAGAAAAAAGATTAGAGCACATACACTATAAGTTACTCTATAAAGTAGATAATCAAAATAAATAATGGAGGACATGCTGCATTTTAAAAGGTGAAATACATAATGAATTCTTTTCATGGCCTAGTATGTTGATAAAAATTGAACATATTTGAAGGCCTTATTTTGTCCCAAGAACTTTTTTTAAAAAGGAATTCAATTTTTCAAAATATATAAATGAAATTTTATTGATATATTAGTCTTTTAAATTGTCCATTCAACGTAAAGTTACATTTCTATAATAACCATAAATTTGTAATTTTTAGTATTTTAATTTTCAATCATGCCACTTTATTTTCTGTATAATCTGTTATCTTAGCATGAATCACTCCCTGTTGAAAAAGCTCCTCACAATTTCCTGGGAAAGGAATTGGACAGAAAATTAGTTTCCTATTTGAGATAATTCTTAGAATTCAAATAAACCTATTGGTTGAACTGAAACCACAAAATTAGCATTTTAGTACTCACTAGGTTTAAATAGCCATGAAGCAAAGAGATCAGCTATTACCTTGATCATCAGCCCAGCTTGCTTCTTCACAGCCTTGGGTTTAAGGTACTGTATTTACATACAGTAAAATTACTATGATTTCTCATTATTTAATCTCTTTCTTTCGCTCTTTATTCTCTCTATGTTTACAAATATTAATACTTTCTTATGATATACTGGTAGCTTTAAATGCATTTACAAATTTTGACACAATCTTAAAGTTTAGGTGAGAAAGCAATATAGTTTTATAAACACCAAACTTTAAAAATAATTTTGTAATTAAAATGCTATTTATTTATTTTAAAAAATACTACTTATTTAAAAAGTAGATACGTAATCTAGTAGAGACTTGGTGTGCAGTAATTTGAGTTATTTTCCCTAATTCTATGGAAAGCCATTATGCAAAATTATTTCTTATCCGTGCAATTACCATAGCAAAGTCCATTTCCAACAGAATATTTCAAGACCCATTTTGTTTCATATCATCTGGGTAATAAACTAATTCTACAATGTGTATATCAGTGGTAGACAATTAGATATAGATGACTACTTTTATAAAGATGATTGAACTTAGATATTTGGAAGGATACAAATGGATAGATAGAAAATCAATTTGGGTTTAAAAATATACCTTCTTTACTAATGCATTTAGAGTCTACAATCTGTAAACTAAAACAGTATATAAAAAATGTCAGCATTAGTTTGTTGACTAAGGTGTGAACAAATTGCATGTGTAACCTAATTTTCTAATTTCTCTGGAAGCCATTTTCCCAATACATGTGAATGTCAGTATTGCTGGGTTTCTGCAATTTGAAAGAACTCTAGAAATAAAATATAAAAGACATCTGAATCTTATGATTCTATCCAATTCATTCATCTTCGTATACTCATGTCATGAATATCCCAATGTAATAAAACATGAAGTGATGACTAGATTCTTTTTAAAAATAATTGATAGAAATTAATAGCTTCTACATCATGTATTGACAACCTATTTCACAAAGACTCTAAAAGATTAGAATGGTCTCAGATTTAAAAGAGAAACGGATTTTCAAAAATTTTCAGATAAAATTAAATGCCGGTTCTGTGGATTTTAGTTGATTGCTCACTTCAGCAAATTTGATGATCTAGGAGGAAGCGTGTTTTTTTTTTCATTGTATCCAAATGTTAGTGCCTCTCTATTCCTTTTATAAAGCCTTATTACTACATTAAGAACAAAATGTCTTGTTTTAGAGTGTTAGTAAATATAAATGTTGATAAGGAATTGGTATTTTTGAATAGTATAATCTCTGAGAAAGATAACTAAAATGATAAACATTTACATTGAGTAACAAAACAAAAAATTCTTAAATGTATAAAAATACCGCTTGTATAATTTGTGCCTTTGTTAAAAAATCAAGACTCTTTCTCCTATGAAACAAATTTTACTATAATTAGACCTAACTCTTCTTTCTTTCTTTTTTTTTGTCCTTTTACATAGGCCTTGACAATCATGAAGCTTCTCATATTCTCCTTCCTCGTGGCTGTTGCTCTTGCCAGGCCTGTAAGTTCACTAGAGAATTTAGAAAGTTCTAGAGTCTTGTTAGAAGTGACCCAATATTTCATCAAATACAAAATACTGAGACTGAGAATAATATTCATAAAGTAGTGGATGATCTCTAATTAGCTACTGAAGTTTTGCATTAGAAATGTAGTCATGCTTCACCCTTTTATCATTATGATGTAGTCCATTCAAAGCTTTAATTCTAAATAAAATGTCTGACTTGAATGATGAGCACTTCACAATAAAAAAACCCCCAAAATTAAAAAGTAAAACAAGAAGAAATGGGTAGTGTGCAACATAATAAATCACATCAAACAATATTAGTCTACTACAGAATTAGTATATTTCTAGACATGCAATAGGTGTTCTGTTCAACATTTATTTGCAAAATATAACGCAAGGCCACATGTTCCAGCGTATACTACTTTTGAAATCTAAGTCAAACTCTCATTTGAGATGATTTGTGTCAACCTTTTTTTTTTTTTTCTCCCCAAAAGATAGAAAACTGAGCTGATTCTTTTGATTCGGTGGTCGAATTATTGTGGTCACAGCAGTCAGTGAATTGGAGAATGCAAATTAAAATGGCCTTTCTTTTCAAAAATAATGTTTATATCCACTTAGAAACTTATGTGAAGCAAAAAGTCTCTCTATTCCCTTGTGATGTATGACTAATGAATGTGAGACTAGACAGAGGTCACCTGACTTGAAAAAACTTCACATAAAGGGATGATCTGGGATATTTGTACACTAAAATTATCTCATATAGAAGAAAAATTCTGAACTGCTGAGATAGTTTGTTGTTTGTTTGACAAAACTCTTATTCTCTAAATCCTCTTATGAATAATGCTAAATCAAGAATATTAAACTTCTGAACCAATAACCTTTTATTTATGCTACATCATAAGCACCAATAGAAGGAAATCTCTGATGGCAAGGTACCAAAATAAAAATCAAAACTCCTCAGAAATTAGCTATTTCAGCAGTTCTTATCTGATAATTTTAGTAGGAAGTGTTCAGAAAACAGATTCTGTATCTTTATTCCAAAGAAAACAACACATATTTTTGCTTCATTTTGTTTTTATGCCACCATTTAACATTGTTTTGCCTCAACAATGAAAATGTAGATTGAGATAAAGTTTTTATGTAATTTAATTGACTATAAAAATAAAATCCATAAAATCAAAGAGAAAAATATACATTTTTCCCCGAAATTTTAAAAATAACTTAAATATGTTTAGGACCATTGTAGCATAGAGTTCCAAAAACTAAATAAATTGTCATTCTGAATTAATTCAAACTACTACTCACAATTTTTTAGAGGCTTTTTACATAACTTTCTCAATTTCCCACCATACTCTAATGAAAGGAAATGATTAATCAGTTTTGGTTTGATATTTGTCAATAAAACAGTTATGGTTCTTTGTTTTTTTTTATTTTTGCTCCCAGGGAAACGTGTTCTCTAACAAATTTTGCTATTAAAGTACACAACTTTTTAAAATAGTAATGTTTAAATTCATAGTATTTGTGTATATAGTTATATTGCTATTGTTGTCATTTTAATAACTTTGTTTTGTTTTACAATTCTTGCATTGTTTTTCACAGCAGCCTTCTTTTAGACACCCAGCACTCTTTCAAGTAAGTATTCTCTTCTACATTCCAAGAACTCTCTCTAATTGTGGAGCTAAAGTGATGTATAGAGGGCCCATAAACAGCAAACCTGTTCTTCCCTTCACTATGAAATATCCTGTTTCACTTTTGTTAAGGGACGATTTCTTCAGTTCAGGTACTGACAGATGTTGTTTGCTCTTACAAAACTTCTTACAGTAAAGGGCACGTGGACTTATATGAACATTTATGTTCATAAAATGTTATTATTCAAGAGAAATAGTGAATTAAGCAGAATGTGTTAGCATGTGTATTTTAAGGTATTTCTACTTTTTTTTCTATTTTACATGCATTCAAGCATGTGATTTACAATTTGGTCTCATTTACACATTGAATTTTTAATTAGTTATCTCTACCACACTGCCCTACATGAACTATTAGGCCTCTCTCCATTCTATCCAGTAACTGAACTAATACTATTGTATTATTATTCACCTTTGCAGACTCAATTTGACAGTAGTGAGGTAAGATCTCATTATAGGAAGACAGAGTTCTCTCTCCTCCTTCCTGCCTCCTCTCTGTCGTTCAATTAGCTGTCATGAATGTTGAAGGTCTTTTTCATTCCAATTTTTATTTACCTTCAAATATAGCCAAGTACTCTTGTAACTAGAGCACTCTTTCAATTTTGTTTTAATGAAATTCCTTTTCAATTTCTTCTTGGTAAGCCAGGACTTACTAAATCTTTAGGCTTAGTGAACAAGGAACAAATTAAGGTGTCTCCTTTAGATTTTACAATTAGATCATAAAATTAAAACTAATTATTTTTTCTTCTACCTAAAACATTTGGTTTACCAAATTAAATGGCACACTTGGGTTCACATGGGGAAAAGTTCATTTTTTGGTGTTTATCATTTTTATAAGACACAATTTAATTTCAATAGGACATTTCCCAAAACAAAGTTTCTCAGGTTTGTTCTGGTAAGTGTTATCCATTTGTTCTTAAAAGAGAAGCATACTTTTCTGGAAAAATTCATTTTTTTTCATTTGACTTGACCATCCCTTCCCTTCATTCAGTTACCCAGGCATCCCACAAAGTGTATTGAAACAAGATATGCAAATATTAAAAAGCTGTTTGAAACTTTAATCTGTACCTAAATGTTCTCCTCTTTCCAAAACACTTGTGCTTTTCTTTATGTGACCTACAGAGAAATTTACAATTTCCATAATCATAATAATGGAATGCTTCTTAATTATAAATAATACGTCACATGAGTTGTATTTTCTATAATTTTGTGGCTTTGTCAAATAAAATAATATCAAATTTTAATTCAGGGACATTATTTAAGATAATTGATAGACAGTCCAACGTTGTCTGAATGAATTTTAACATATTTTTTTTTGTAGTCTACATCAGTAGAATTAAGAGAGATAAGAATGACTCTACAAGATATACTGTGGAATTGACAAGGGAAAGCAAGTGTTAAGATCAAGAGACTCAGAACAGGGCCTAAAACAAAGTGAAAGACAAGGACAACAAAATGGAGTGGAACAAATTTAAAAAAATTTTTTTTTTTTGAGTCGGAGTCTCACTCTGTCACCCAGACTGGAGTGCAGTGGCCGCTCCCAGCCACCGCAGCCTCGACCTGCCGGGCTCCGGCGATCCTTCCACCTCAGCCTTCCAAGTAGCCGGAATTACAGGCACGCGCTACCATGCCCGGCTGATTTTTTGATTTATTGTAGAGATGAGGTTTCACCAAGTTGCCCAGGCGGGTCTCGAACCCGCAGGCTCAGGCAATTCACTCACCTCGACCTCCCAAAGCGCGGGATTACAGACTGAGCCACCGAGCCCGGCCTAAAAATATTTTTAAATGAACTTTTACATACTGACAGCTTACTCAAAGTAAAGAAAAAAACAACGTAAGTTTACAAATGACATAATAAAGAATACTAGTGCGTTTAAGAAAAATAGATGTATTTTTTCATTTGTAGGAGTGCAACATGAGGTCCAATTTGTCATAGATTTTCATTCCTACATGTCGCCTTTGATTGATATTGTTTATTTATTCTTTTCTATCCCTAAGGAATACATCAATGACCTGAATAGGGTAAGAAACATCAATAAAACTATTTTAAAAGTTTGCTCTTTTAGAAATATATTTTAAAACTGTATTTTATTTGTTTCAGCAGCAAGAACTTCTGAGAGAAACGCAGAATGGTGAAATCAAGGTACCAAAGTTTTTCTTCAAACAGTGTGGCAAAAATATATATCTTTGTAGTAAGGAAAACATTTTCAGTTTGAAAAATAATACTTTTTCTATGGCATTTATCTTTCCTTGAAATTTGCAGTCACTCGTTCTTGGTGACTAATGGGTTGTAACAATTCTAAAGACTACTTGCTTTATGAAATTAATTGTGTAGCTGTGATGAGATGAGGCATTAGTATGAATGAATGAACAAATAAATAAATGCGATTATTTGTTTACACTTATCATCAAAGCTAGAGGAATGCTTTATCCAGGATATTATATAAAGTAATACAATATATCTGACTCAAGAATGTTTTGCATAGTCATACTTGTTTTCTTTAAGCATAACTTTTTTGACTTGAATTATCTACTAGTTTTTTAAAGTGAGTTTGATATTGAAAGACCACAGTTGCTCAAAATTTATGAGATGAAAAAAGTCTTCTTAATTATCCATCATACCTAACTGATTGTCCTTTTTTTCTTTTGATAGGATATTAGAAATGAATCAGTTTTGTTTTAGAACTACTAAACTCAGTATAAGGAGAAGAAACAAATACAAAAATTTTTCCTTGACATACACTACCCACAGTGAACACATAATTCCCTAGAATCAATACTCTGATAGACATCTCTACTTCAAAGACAAGAAGGATATACTGCATCATATGTTGGCCAGAATTAGCTGAATAACTAAAACAACACTAACATTTTGAGCTTAAATTTTATAGATAATGTCACCACTCTCCGTATTGCTGTAGCCATGAAAACTAGCACAGCATGCTTGATGCAGAAAATCCATTTTGCTTAAATATTTATACACTCTTTGAACCAATACTCATCTTTGACACAATTTTATTTACTACATGATCTTTAATGCAATGCTTCTGCTTGATGAAAAAAAGAAAGAAAGAAAGAAAAGAGGAGGAAGTTACACTGGATACAGAAAAACGTAAACTTGTTTACATTATGTATCACAAAATAGGAAAGTCTAGAATGGTTTTTATTAAACTCCAAAATGCAGATTAGAAAGGTAAATTCTTCAGTTAGCTCAGACCAAAGTAGGTAGAATTTTTCCATATTATTTTAATGTTGCTTCATTTTTCTATTTATTTGGTATTTATTTTATTATTTTATTATTATTAATATTAATAATTTGGTTATTATTATCATTAATATTAATTTGTCATAAAAATAAAAATTAATTCTTTCTTTTCTTTCCCTAAGCAATATGTTATGGCAGAGACTGAGGTAAAGCTCTTTTATTCTCATGAACTCTACACTTACGTATCATATGTGGAATATGCAGTATGCTCCATTTTAAGCCAATCTTCTCAAACTGAGGGAGAGTAGAATCTGAATTTTAAAATTCCAATTTAAGTTAATCTTGACCGGGCATGGTGACTTACCTCTGTAATCCCAGCACTTTGGGAGGCCAAGATGAGGATTGCTTGAGCCCAAGAGTTCAAGACCAGCCTAGGAAACACAGCAAGATCTCATCTTCACCAAAAAAAAAAAAAAAAAGCCTGACACAGGGATGAACACCTGCAGTGCAGTGCAATGCAGTAGCAGGCTGAGGTGGAAAGATTGCCTGAGCCGGGGAGATCGAGGCTGCGGTGTGCTGTGATCGTGCCACCTCACTCCATTCTGAGAGTCAGGGTGAGACCCCAACTCAAAATAAACAATTAAATTAATCTTATTTTAAGTTTAACTCATTGAACTTACCAAACAGGAGTATTTTCCCCAAGAATGCATACTGTTGTGTTAGATAAAGTTAAAACTGAAAGAATGAATTTAAACCATTCAAATAAGAATCGGTGAAAACACTGCTTATTTATTAAAATAAAAGGTAAAAAACAATAGATACATGAATGTTTAACATGAGACTTCAACAGAACCCTGCATCTCACATCACAGGACATAAGATTATTCTTTTTTCAGGTTGATGGTAGTCTTTGAGCAGAAAGAATCTATTTTAGCAATTACCTAGGATCAAGGGACTATACTATCTACTCTAAAAAATTATAATCTGTGAGACCATTATATATGGCTAATCAACTCTCCCCAGAGATTTTTTTTTTTTTTTTTTTTTTTTTTTTGAGTCGGAGTCTCACTCTGTCGCCCAGACTGGAGTGCCTTGGCCGCTCCCGGCCACCGCAGCCTCGACTCGCTGGGCTCCAGCGATCCTTCCGCCTCAGCCTTCCAAGTAGCTGGAACTACAGGCGCGCGCTACGACGCCCGGCTAATTTTTGATTTATTGTAGAGATGAGGTCTCGCCTGCCCAGGCGGGTCTCGAACCCGCGGGCTTAGGCAATCCACTCACCTCAGCCTCCCAAAGCGCGGGATTACAGGCTGAGCCACCAAGCCCGGCTAGTTCTTTGAATATTAAGAGCAATCTTTAAAAATATATACTTGGGTATAAAAATTATACCTATATGTAAATATAAACATACAGAATTTACAAAAATATTTCAAACGGTAGACATTTTACAAGCTAAAGTAATTTTAGTTCCATTTTGAAAGTGTTTGCTGTATTTAATATTTATATTTTGTTCACATCAAAGTAGCCCTTAAGGCAGTAGAGAATCAACACTTAACCCAGGGTTCTGGGTAACCGAGCTGAATATGGCTTTCTTTGAGGATGTATTTTTATAGTAAAAATCTATATAAATTGTTCATTCTGCTCATTGATATAGCTATGTTGTTTTAGAAAATAAAAAATCGTATTTTTAAATTTTCAGGTAAGCTATTAAACAGTTCCCTCATTTTTAAAAATAAAATAAACACTCTAAGAAGATACTTTATAGTAGCCCTTAATATTTTCACAACACTTTTGTCATTTCTAATGTTCCCAAGGGTAAGCAACCCACTATGATTGTATGAAACTAGCCAATAACACTGGTTTTCTTTCTCTTAGCAGAGGGAATCGAGCAGCAGCTCGTCAAGTGAGGTAAAAGGTTTTGATGTTAATTCAGTGTTTCAATTAGTTAGAAAACATTTATGATAACTTGTACTATGACGATTGCATATCTTACAAAGTTTCATTGTACCAACCACAGTGTATGTGGTAGTATCCTAATTTTAGTATGTAATTCTCAACCCTTCCTCAAAAGGAAAGCAACTATTTTTTAGAGACAAATTTACAGAATTATTTCTGGGCAAGCAATCCTACATGGCAATATGTTGTGCCCCACATTTTTTTCCTAATTATTTTGTTTTCATAAATTTTAATAGGACTCAATCTTATCATTAAAAATCCAATCAATTTCCATGCTTCTAAGTAACTAAAATGAACATTGTACATCCCAAGTAGAAATAAACCAATTCTAGGTTAATAGGACACTGGAATCCTCTAATTACTGTTCAACTTTTGGCATTTGTTAATCTGAAGAAAAAAAGATAGCAGAAGCAGGTGATGGGGTCTTTCTCTGACTTTGAGAGAAGACTTTCATTCAAATTACCAAAATAAAGCCCAGTGAATGAAGTAGGGTTTCTGGTCACTCGATAAAACTGATTTCTTCACATCCAACTCCAACACTCAGAGTAATGTCCTGGTGAAAGCAACAAGAAGAGGAAAAGCAATGTGAATATAAAATGTGCTTCAGTTATCCAGGAATTTATGATTAAAATCAGTCTATTATAGTTACGTAGTACTAGTATCTGGTTGATTCGTATTCTTATCTTAAATGTAAATTAATGGCATAAAATTAAAACTGTGCATGTTTTAATTTTTTTAAAGGAAGCTGCTCCCAGTAGCCCTGAGGTAAGATATATTTGCTAAATTTAAAATATATTAACATTGTCTAGGGTAATGAAATTTACTTAAACAACTTTCAGATATATATTTAGATACATACATATATATATATATATGTATCAGCAGAAGCACATTCCCAAGGAAGACATGCTCTACCAAAACGGTCTGGCAAAATTTCACAGATATACCAATAAATTAGTGAGCATGTTGTATTAATGAATTATTTCTCCTTTTCAATATCGAATAGACTTAAATCTACAATAAGAAGTGTAATGGATTCCAGTTGTTTGCTCATGTCTTTTAAAAAATAAATCTAACCATCATGGCCTTACAACCCTGAATGCACCCAATCTAATCTAAAAATAAAAAACTAACAATTTTTTATTGCAATTATTTAATTCCTGCTTTCTTTTGAATATTTATATTTTATAATCCCCTTTTGAATGTGAATAGCATAGTATTTAAGTGACTGTCTATGGATTTGGCTAGACTGAGTTTGACTTGAAGCTCTATCTTCTGTCAACATGTGATGTCAGACAGTTCACTTAACTGCTATAAGTCTATAATCCAAATTCTAAAATGACAACAATAATAATAAATATTAAATGACATGAAACAATTAATACAGACCATGGCATAGAGTAAATGTTCAATAAATGTTGGCTAATATTAGAAATATCGTTTTTTTTGGCCCAGTCCATCTTATAATCTGATTTAATTTGGCCTAAGTTAAATCTTCACAATCATAAAGCAAAAACCATTTCTAATTTTCTTAGTAATCCTAATATACTATAAGTAAAATTGCTTGATGCTCACTTATATCAGACTGCATTATAATTTAAGTTAAAGTAAGTTTAGGAAATAGTTTTCTAATGTTTTTTTAAAAAGGAATAATTGAAGACCAGATTATGCTAGTTTATATCAGACTGCATTATAATTTAAGTTAAAGTAAGTTTAAGAAATAGTTTTCTAGTGTTTTTTTAAAAAGGAATAATTAAACAGGCCAAATTATTTGAAATAGAAATAGCATTAAGGAAGGATTAATAGTTCCTCTTTCTCTATGCTGGGATAGGGCATTGTAAGGTTCTTGTTTCACTGTCTGAAAATGATGGGTTTGGACTGAATGACAACCAAGCAATTAAGATTATGTTTCCTCTTAAATAGGAACAACTTCAAAGACTGAACAAATACAACCAATTTCAGCAGGTAATATTTTATTTATTATAATACAAAATCATATTCCAATGTAGTATTACAATAAAACACATTTTAAAGAAAATATATTTTTCTTTTTCTTAAGTACTTATTTTAGCCTTGACCAATAATAATTGATAAATTATTTATATGATTGCCTGTGTATTTTACTGGAAAAGTGTATTCTTTTATTTATACCTAGACTAAAGTGGTATATCTTATCCTTCATTACCAAGCAGGGATAAATTTACTTTGACTACATTTTACCTCAGATTATTTTATACCTTCCATGATGATACCTTATATTCAAGAATTTATCATTTATTTATTTAGTAAGAGTCTCACGCTGTCCTCCAGGCTGGAGGGGGCTTACTCACGACCACCGCAGCCTCAACCTGCGAGCCTCAGGTGATCCTTCAGCCTCAGCCTTCCAAGTAGTTGGAACCACAGGCGCCCAGCTAATTTTTTTGATTTATTTTAATGACGAGGTCTCGCTAAGTTGCCCAGGTTGGCCTCAAAGCCCTGGACTCAGGCAATCCTCTCTCTGGCCCCTGCCTCCCGAAGTGCTGGGATTACAGGCACGAGCCACTGCACCCAGCATTTATCATGCATTTATTTTCCAAAATTCAACCTTAGTTGAGGATTGAATAAATGTGCTTATTTGTGAATATAAATATGTCAAATAAGCTTTCCATTTACAAAAAATAGTATAGACTCTAGAAAAGGAACCAGAAATGCCAAATGTTAGATTTGCTTTTGTCTAAACTGACACAATCCACTTATCACAAATTTTGATTACTTTGAGTATCATAAAAGTCTTTCACTTGGGAAGACAATACAAATCTTCTTTCAGTTACTGTACATAAGTGTGGCTTAATTAGGACTTTGAGAAAATGCCTTGTCTTAATTTAGCAAAATTACATTTTTAACATTTTTTTCTCTTATCATTGTAGAAAAAGGAAAGCCCACAATGAATTTAACTGGGACCTCAGTTGTTACTCCTGTTTTGTTTTTCAGGTTGCTTGCATTTGAGTGAATATCCAAATAGATTTGAATACATCACCACTTCTTTCGAATTCATCATTACTGACCTAAAAAATTACCTAAAGAGTATATTTTATTTCCCTGTATATGATGTGGTTAATCTATAACCTTTCTAACTGTTAGAACCACACAATCTTGCTCATACTTTTCATAGTATTTCATACTTGTGTCTCTGGTTCTTAGCAGAGTCCCTGAATGAATGAAGTTACCTAGTAAATGTTTCTTATTCCTAAGTAAATAAAATCAAAATATTAAAATAAAATATTTTCTCCTCTTTAGCAAGCTGCCCAGGCCCAGGTGAGATAATTTATTAAACATGAAATATTTTAATAGTTCCTTCGTGTGCTATGTTTATATACTGTATGCTCTTTTTAAATAGACATATATTCTGAGAGAGTGTTCTAGAACCCATATCTGGTAATGTTATATTTAAAATTTACAAAAGCTAATATTTAAATAATTAATAAATAGTCATGAACAGAAAATAGATAGTCCTAGAGGATTGGTAAGTTATTACTTTCCCTCAGGGTATGAACCTTACAAGCTATTTATTTTTTCAAACTATAGTGAGGTTAGCTTTTAGCTGACTATTTTTTCTAAAGTCAGAAAATTTTTAAAAAGTTTTGATATACTCTTGGTGCAATATAAGATGAATGTGTCGTACCAGAAGATGTCTTGGTAATTTAGAATATATTTCCTCTTTAGCAGGAGCAAATTCGCAGAATTAATGAAAACAACCGCATCCAACTGGTAATATTTTGCTTGCTAGGTTAAAAAATAATAATACATTGTTATGTTTACATATATTTGCTTTTAAATAGGCTTCCACTCTTAAAAAGATGTTATTTTCTTCTTAGGCAGTTATTTTTAAATTAATCAATCTGAGAGATGAAGATGACATGTCACTAGTCTTTGGAATGGGAGCTGTTTCATTTTATCTCAGCTGATGTGGGCATTACATTTATAATCACAAGCACTTTAATGTGTTAATATCCATGGTTAAAATAATTTCTGTTTAAACGTATCTTCTTAATTTTATATCCTCATGCTCATAGTTTGTCTGATTCTAAAATTCAATTTATATTTAAGAATCTCACATTCAGTTATAATTATGCTCTCTTAAGCAAGGCATATTGGAGATTTACTAGTTGACTCATGTTTCTTTTGACGAACCCATCTGGAGCTACTGGGTGTCTCTGTCAAAATACTTTCTGGTCTTTGGTTTTCTCATCGATGGAATGAGTTTATGGGCAATAAATAGCAGATACTGATTCTTCCCCTGGTCTGTATACCATTGATTTCACATGGTTTCATTTTTAATCAAGCATCTGGCTTCATTTTTAGGGCAATAATCAGTTTCTATGAAATATCTAGTTTCACAAAAACTCTGCTTTCTGTGAACAGACAGGCCAATCTTATACCAGCCGTGAAGCCCCCTAACTACTATTGACCATTTAGTGAATCTTATCAAGATTGTTGAGGATCCTCCATATGTTTTAGAAGATAAATTATCTCTAGGTAATCAAAACACAGTTGGCAAAATTAATGTCAGTTCCCAAATATCTAACATGAAAAGTACTTCAGTAAGGTTGTTTCTTCTGTCTTTGAGTTTTACTCAGTGATAAAGGTAATTTTAATTCTCTTTTTCTTTCTCCAGGAAAAGTTTATAAGCTCAATGGATCAGGTAAATTAGCATTTATATGCACATGTGTGTTTGTGTGTGTGTGTGTGTTTTGATACTGCCCTAAATACTGTCTATGAACAGTCACTGTTGTTGTTTGTAAGAAACTTTTGTACTAGCTGCATCTTTAACTAGTGCTATGCTAGTATTTCTTAGCTGTTGATGACTAATGTTGGACACCTCAGTGCTAGTTCTAAGATTGGTATAGAAGATCAGATGAAGTTTACCAAAGCAAAATGAAAGAATAATTCTATGGAATTCCTGAATGATGATAGCTTTGGAGCAACTTTTAAGTCATAAAAAATCCAACTTTGTCCAAATTTGACTTTTTATTATTCTATAGTACTATGTAGTAAAAACAATTTGGGTTTTAAATCTCAGATCTGACACTCTCTAATCATTTGACCCTGAACACATTGTATAATCTCTTTGACTTTTGATTTCTCGTTTGTAGAAAAATTAGTGCATGTCTATCAATTTCTTCCCTTCCCCCAAACTCCTATATTCTTATTTTTACAGTGCTTTTTTGTGTCTTCAATTTTAAAGTTAGTAACTGTGTGTTCAATTCATTGGCTCTGGGCCACTGGTGACTCACTTATATATGACATGCTAATTACAAAAAATAAAGCATGTAAAGAAAGCCATGGAGTTTTCTCTTTATTAATGTGATTAGATTTTTTGAGATTAAAAACATGTAGGTTATTAATCAATTTTATGATAATACCTCCTCGCTATGCATCTAATTTTACCCTCAATCTCTTCTGAAATTATTTAATCAATTTCATTGACAAATAAAAACAAAATAAGACAGGTATTCACTTTATATGAACTCTAAAGAGTGAGTTTTGAGTAGCAATAATTGGGTTTATCATGGTGTTCAATTGAATGTAAGTCACAAAGTTAGTGTTTTAGTCAGTTTTTGTGCTGCTATAACATAATATCACTGGCTGGGTAGTTTATAACGAACAGAACCGTATTTGGCTAATGGTTTTGGAGACCGGAAGTCCAAGATCAAGGAGTCAGTATCTGACAAGGGCCTTTTAGCTGTGTTATTCTATGGTGGAAGGGCAGAAGGGCAAAGGACCACATGGAAGAGACAGCACGAAAGGGTCAAACACTTTTATAACAAACCCACTCTTGAAACAACAAACATTTACCTCTTAAATTCCCCAACTTTCAACACTGTTGCATTGATGATCAAGTTACCCACATATGATCTTTGAGGAACACAATCAAATCATAGCAGCTCATTTGTTCATTTGTTTTTTCTTTCTCTCTCTCTTTAGGAACAGGCCCAATTCTATCTTGAGGTAAGTTGACTGTATTATATTTATTTTTTAAAAATATAAATGCTGTAATAAGGAAAGGGAAAATTCCAGTTATTGTATTTTTTTTAATCTTTACATAATCAGGTGTCCAGAGCAAAATTTGAAATTCTTGCATTTTGTCCCCCTAATTCTAGCAAAGAACACAAATCTTCCACCTAAATAGATAGAGCATTATATACAAGAAACAATGCTAGATCATCAGAGGCAGCTATTCCATCATTCCAGAAAGAAAAATAATTTTTGTACTTCAAAACCTTAGTGTTTGGAAAGAGCACTGAGCTAGGAATTGGAGAATTATTTTCCTTCTATTCCTGGCATTTCTGAGCATTAGCTGAGCTGACCCTAAGTGCGAGTTCCTTCCTTTGATCTCAGTGTCTTTAAGGAAATTTAGATGTAAATGGTAAAAATGCTCATGAACTTATAAACTAAGTAATAATGAAATACATGTCACTACTTTCTTTTGGGATCTTGTCATTGAACCTGGGTGAGTAATGCAGGTTCTTGGAGCTCAATATTGATTAATGACCTTAAAAATGGAATGTATTCATTGCTACTCAAGTGCCTTAAAAGAGCTCCTTCCGAAAGTTTCTTTACCATGATTCACCACAGAAAAGAGTTTGATTCTCTTTTCCTTCAAAGAGTAATTGTCTTGTATGATTACTAATGGGCATCTCAGAAAGGAATGAAATATTCTGATCTTTCAGAGATTCACAATAGCAAATACTCATACACTTTGTTTTTCCTCTAGTTTTTCAAACAACTCTACCAGTTTTATGCCTATCCCTATGCTGATTGGTACAATCTCCCACAAAGCATTCAGGATGTTACTTTCTCACCATTCTACCCCTTCTCCAATTTCGTTGCTTCTAAGAACAATGAAAAAACTTTGAGTATTCCACAGTGGTGGTAAGTTTATTTAAATTACTTAATATTGATCTTCTACTAAAGGAAATAATATAGCTTAGAGAACATACCAAAAGAACAGATTTAGAATAAACATGGCAAATCAGTGCCATTTTCAGCAATAAAAAATTGGTAGTACTTTCTGGCATCTATGGTGAATATTAATTCATTTCTCAGTAACATGAAGAGCAGTGTTATCTATTCTATAAGTAAAATTCATCCTAACAAGGGTAGGGAAGAAAATTCTCTCTCCAATTTAAAAATATAAACACTTCTGACCATTCACCATTATGCATTTTTAATTAATCTTTAAATGTTTTCCTTTTGGATGTACCTATAATAAATATTAAAATGTTGAGTAGAGAATACAGTACATGTTTTGACATTCATTAGTCCTGAATTCAAATCCTGACCTTTTTTCTTGTTTGAAATAATATAACAATTCTTATTTCTTATAACATTGAAGGTGATCGTATGTAGTAATATTTAAGTATAGTGTTGAAAAAATAGACACTGAATAAGTAGCAGTCATTTTTTTCCTTGACTTAGAAAAATTTTATTGCAGACTGTCTAATAATATGATTTTAACAACTTTTGTTTTTTCAAAGGTATTAAGTCAATTCTCAGAAACTCCACAATTATGGCTCTTGGTAAGTTTGAAAATTGCATGTCTAAGAGGTGATCCTACTTCGATTTGCAATTTTTTTCATAATCATAATATATTTAAATAGCAATTTAAAAAGTCACATAATTTTAACTAATATAATTTATAATTTTGGTGTCTCTTATGAAAGTATAGTGTGAATGTTGCTAATTTTTCATGAAGATGTGACTGAAACTCTGGTGAACCCAGTGGTGGGATTCTGTTCTTTATCATCAAACAGAACTCCTTAGCAAGTCATATAGTGAAATCAAGTGTTTGTCTGTCAACACTAGTTGAAAAGGCCTACACATTTGTTTTAATTACCTTCATCCACTATATTAGAGCTTCTAATTATGTGGTATGTTGTGTGTGTTTTCTCTTTTCAATCCTGGAAACTTCCTTTTCAGTAGATCAATCTAAGGAAAATGATAGAACTCTGACCTCTGGGGGAGACTTTTCTTCTAATTGCCTTGCCATATCTTCATTAATACCACAAAATATTATACTATTTAGTAATAAAATCGTGTTTACATCTTAGAAATCAGGAAAAACGAATATATAAGTCAGTAACAGGACAGCACAAATAACATTATAAGTTGGTATAATATGAAGAGAAAATGGTAAAATGTATTATTATATAGTGAGTGTCTCTTTTTCTCAGAAATGTTTAATATAACTAACCACATACTTCTATTTCTATTTACAGATGTGACTGAAATTTTCCTTCTCTGAATTTCTCCTCTGTGACTGTTTATCATGTAAAACCATCCTATCCAAAGGCTTTGACTGTTATTTTAGAATAAGAAAAGCCTGTACTGAGGGCAATCTTCTTGAGTTATCTACAGTATACTATATAACATATTGTCCTTTTTCTTAAACTAAATTTTCCTTGAGAGTTTATTGTCTAAATTCCAATTGTACCATGCCAGTATGGAGGACACCTAATCAGAGTGTTTTAAAGTCTTCACTACGTTTTTATAATGGGAATTTAGTCTAAAAAGTCTTTGAATTATGTCTTCTGTAAGTGACATCATGTCAAATAATTGTGTGCAGTGACTGAGATTTTTTTTCTGTCTTCTTTTCAATAAATTACATTTTAAGGCACAATCCATATCTTCTGTCATGATTCCATTTAGCAGTATTTTCATATTCCTGTTGAGTCTTTATGTAACATTTTGTTTTCACTACTTTTTAAAGACACTTTCAATCACATTTTAATGAAGATTTTAAAAAGCGTTCACTCCTAACCCATGCTGGCAGATCATACAAGACATCTGTAAATTGGGTCCAAGATGGTTAAAGTCAGTGGTTTATAAAATATTTCCCATGAGCACATAGTCATACCTGCAGAGAGAAATGGCAATGTGGCAGTTGCGGGCAAATTGGAAATTTGAAAAACTTAGTTATGCAATTTACTTTTGCCTTCTGGACCGTTTGAGTCCAATTCATTTAATTATTCCTGACCTTATAGCTAGAAAGATTGGATAATAATCATTAAAAAGATAGCTCAAGACATGCAATAACCTGGTATCCAGTGTTAGCTGTTCAGTGTGCTCCATTGCCCAAGTAGGAGTGATTTCTCAAGATAACAAGAGTTACTTGTTATGATGTTTATCTTCAAAGCCCCAGATTTACCTTTCAGGGTTTATCCAAGGTCCTCACACAAAGTGACCTGTCATGTCATGGCCCTTTAATGAACCATTGAATCTACCAGATCATAACACATAAGTGACAAAGTCGCTATACTATAATATGTATACATATATATATTCCAAACACACATTTTTTGCCTTAAAAATAAATTAATTTAGTATTGAATCCCCCGCCTTTTCTTAGTGTTAGGAAGTACAAAGGGAAACTACTTGTTTTTCAATCTAGAGGAAGTTTGTCAACATACTGAGTTTGGACCTGCAAGAAATTAATGAAGGAGGCAGGCCCTTGTGTATTCATATAAGCTTCCATCATCCTGTCACTTCTCAAGACATCTAGGGCACTTAATATATCTTGCTTCATGACTCCTATAAAAATAAATTAGGCAATTTAATGCATGCATGATGGACTATAAGATCATGCTTCCTGCTAATTAAGTTGTAATGCAATGCTGTCCTTAAAACTGTACTATAACATAGAAGCTTCTATTTTGTAAGATGAAAAACTATTTCTGGTACTATTTTTTTCTTTGGATTTTAAATCAGAATGGAGAATAATACATTTGCAAGATGACTGCATATAAAACAAGTACTAAGAATTTCCCTGATACCCCACTTAAAATACAAACTGCAATGAGTATTAAAACTCATTAAATTTGCAATAATCCACTGTCATTCTCCAAGAAACAGTTGCAAAGACCAAATGAGGAAATAGAGTAACATACTATGACTCATCGCCCTTGCATCTTTCAGTTTTTAACATTCACTGTAATTTCCCCAGAGAGACAGTACTTCTTTTAATTTATTATTCTATTATAGAAGGAGATGTGATGTGATCTCCTGTTATAATAATGTGATAATTATTTTTAGCCAGTCTTCTTTGACCTCCTTGCTGCATACATCAGGGAGGCAATAAGGGGATTGGTCAGTATCTAAATATATTCATTTAAGCTATACACTCTAAACTGGGAACTTACCATGAACAGTTTAAACTCTTACTGGGCTTACAAGGAGGCAGACTCTGGTTGCAACACCATCTATTACTTGATTCAAAGAAATACCATCATGAACACTAGGTCATCAGGACATTTTCCATTCCAAGGAATTAATGGTACAATAGAGCAAGCCGCCAAGATTCTCTTTGTTTAGGTAAATGCCCCCAAAATATATAGGCTAAAGGCAAGGACCAGAGTTAGAAATAAGATGCTATAGTAGGATCTTTCCTATAGAACTTTGATTTTCATTTCATTCAAGGGATATCCATAAACTGATTCTTATTTAGAAATTGGAAGCTGGGAAGATCATCACTTTCTCTAATGGTAACTTGAGCCAGAATTCTGTTCACCAGTCATGATATTGTTATATTTCTATGTCAAAAATCACCTAGGTGTTGATGTCAATAAATTTTTCCTAGAGATATGACGATTGGCCTTAAACAAAGATCACTTCTGGTTATATTTTATGCAATAATTATCACAATCTCTCTAAAAACTTAGGTATCACTCTGGCTTAGGAGTTTACCTGTTATCATCTTGGTTTGATGACTCTAGACTCCCTCCACCAATTTCAATTTCTGTGTGTTTCTCACTAGAGTTCAGTCAGGTGCATTTGGACAGAAAAGACTCTGAACAGACTATTCATAAAGAATAGGGTATAGGATAGTTATCCATGCTTTGTAGACATGGAGAGGTGATGGTTCATTAGAATTAAATGTACCTACGTACGGGTATTTCTGAATATTTCGTTTATTATGACTAAAACTCTCTTGTTTGTTTCACAAACCAGTAAAAAAAAAATAGTTGTGGGAAATTATGGTACTGATTGTGAACTGAAGAATGCATGTCTTCCACTTTTGATGTTCCTTTAAATCAATTGTTTCTATTCAGGAATGCATAACTCAAGCACGGCAAGATATTGGGGCTTATAGGAGAAACTAAATATGTAGATTGATGTATAAAATCCTGATTCCCAAATGTTGTCCAATTTTCTAAATGCAAAATGTGCTGCCTTCTTTATCTTAAAGAACTGAAGTTCATTGACTAGATTCATCCCTTAAGGCACTATTCATATAAATAAAGGGAAACATTTTTTAGATTTTTTGTTTGTTTGTTTGTTTCCTCCTATTTCTAGTCCACACTGAGGCTGAATCCTGGTTCTGATGAAGCAACAACAAAGAATGAGAAAGTAAGTTAACCATCAGCTAATATTAGCTAAGATAAACAAAAGAATCATGATTTCATGATGAAAAATAGGCATAGTGGAAAGAACGTCTGAAGCATTTTGGAGTTAGGGAGTCTCTATATAATCATTTATTTCACCAAGGTTCATTAAAATCTTCTTTCTGCATAAGATACACTAAATCACCATAGCAGATTTTCAATATTAAAAAATGTATATTATTTTAACTTTTATCACTTTTTAAAATTCCACCCTTGAAGAATAAATTTCAGTGTCTTCCCATTTTCAACCTTTGCTTTCAATAATTTCAGTAAAGCTGAGCTTTTTTTGATTCTTGATTTGTGAAATAATTTGATCCAAGATTTTCAACTGGTTTTTGAACAAAATCTAAAACAAATTCTGGATGCCTCATTATATTAGCTTCCTGGGGCTACTGTAACAAAATACCACAAACTAGATCACCAAAAACAACAGAAATTTATTTTCTCACAGGTTTGGAGGATAGAAATCTGTAGTCAATATGGGTACATGACCATACTTCCTCTGAAGGCTCTCCCTAACTTCTGGTGGCTACCAGCAAGCCTTGGCATCTCTTATAGCTCTGTGTTGAAGCTACACAATTCCAACTTCTGCCTTCCTGGCAATCTTTTCTCTGTGTATGTCTGCATCCAAATTTCCCTATTCTTGTAAAGACAACAGTCATTGGATTTAGGGCCCACTTTAATCCATTATGACCTCATCTTAACATGATTATATCTACAAACATCTTACTTCCAAAGAAGGTCACATTCACAGACACTGGAGGTTAAGTTAGGTCTTGAACATATCTTTTGGGGGGATAAAATTCTGTCCTATACACTCATGTGTAAAAAATAGTGTAACAGTCTTGTAGAATGTTTAGGTTGGTTTTAAGCTGGTTTTCTCAAACACTTGGGAAGCTCTTAAAATCAATTGATAATTGTTAAGAGAGAAAACATATTCTGTCATACTGAACTATTTCTTTAAATTCAGTATCAATATTTGTCACCATACTTTGTAATTCATTTACTTTGTGTGTATGTGTGTGTGTGTGTGTGTGTGTGTGTGTGTGTGTATGTTTGTAAATTTCTACAGCTTCAGCTTCTACTAATATTTGTTGAAAGTTGTTTGGAAGCCATAATAAATTATGTACATGTGTGGGTCTTATGTAAATGGAGGCAAGGAAAGAGGCAAAGTAACACAATATGATGCTTTATCACACTAAAAACTACTTTTTACAAATTTTAACATCAATACCTTTGTTGGATCACATCATGTTAAATTTGATTGTGCTAGAAATAAATGGTATCTGTACACAGTGCATTTATAAGAAACATTTAGAAAGTTTTTTTTTTTTTAATTTTTGAGTTGGCGTCTCATTCCGTCACCAAGGCTGGAGTGCAGTGGCACACTCATGGCCACCCCAGCATCAACCTACTGGGCTCCGTTGATCCTTCCGCATCAGCCTTCCAAGTAGCTGGAACTACAGGCACACGCTACCACACCTGGCTAATTTTTTGATTTATTGTAAAGACAGGTCTCACCAAGTTGCCTGGGCTGGTCTCAAATCCATGGTTTCAGGCAATCCATCTGCCTTGGCCTCCCAAAGTGCTGGGATTACAGGCTGAGCCACCGAGCCTGGCCCAGAAAGTTGTTATAACTATTGTTCCTTCCAAATAATTTTTTGCATCTTTAAAATGTATTATCACAAATCAAATTCTAAATTCAGAAAATAATATTTTAGCTTTTCTTAAATTATGGACTCATCCTCTATATTATATTTATTACTATTAGCAGTACCATTTGACAGGATATTATCGGATTACAATATGGACACTAAAATAAGTTGAAGAATATTCAACAGATATGCTTTATTAGCATGTATGATTTCTCCAGAAAGGCTGTGTATAGCTTGGGTTAATCTCAACTGTCTGGATTGACTGTAGGTGTCTCCAACACTACTGACCCTTTGCCAATACTATGGCATTTAATAACTAGAGATAAATGATCTTCTGTAAGCATGTGTTTCTGAGTTGTTTGGAGATCAAATACATCATCTTGTCAGCATGGTTAAGTCATAATCATGTGTACAGACACCATACTTTTTGTTTCCATGGAATCTGGATTTGGGGGAGTGGATTGGCAATGGTTTTCAATGGTTAAGACTGGACGTGTGGCTAGAATTTGCCTGCATAACTAGTCCATTACAAGAAATCTACACAACAAGCAATTTTGAGCTTCTTGGTCTGGAGGTGCCTTGAATGCTCTCCATTAGTTTGAGAACTGGACATAAAGCATATTGTGTGCTACCAAGCAGTGGGAAGACAAGAAAGTCTTGAGAGCTCAGCATCTCATGCAACGCATAGAGTTTTCCTGCTGTTGCCTGTAATAAAGCTGTTCTGTTAGTGCAAACAGTTTGAGTCTTTTCCGCAATCAAAAACTGAGGAAACTATTATGTACTTAATACAGGCTATGCAACAGCTCTGCAGTTTTGAATAATATAGACGAGAGAAAAAAAAAGAGTTTTATCTGCAAGGTCTCACTCATCTCCCTGCTTCCCACTTTTCAAATTTCACCCCAGTGCGGGCTAAAGAGGTACATTTTTTTCGTTCTTTTTTTTTTAATTTTAAAGATTAGGTACACAAAGATTGAAACTTCTAGGCCATCTGTGCATTTCCTTTTAAAATCCAGTTTTAAAAAAGAACCCTGCTTAGTCAGTTTAGCAAGAAACCCTCACCCTTGATATCTGATCTACCTCAATATCTGATCAGGCTCCTTGTTATTGTACAGATAAAGTTTGGTCCTCCCTTGAATTCCTACTTTGCCTGGTTTGAGATCAGTTACCCTTATTGATGTTATGCCCCCCCCCACCCCCTGGCAGTGTCCCGCTACTGCCAATCATTTCACAGTAGCGTTTCACAGCTTCTCCACGGGTCCTGAGGAACTCAAGTATTGAATTTCATTCAAGTCCAGAAGCAGTGAAGAGTCAATTCTGCATCGGTAAGGCCTCACTCACAGGGCAAAAGAAGCAGGTGGGCAAGGCACTGGAAAAGAAACACATAGATTTAAAGGTGGTTTGCATTTAACTGTTAAAAAAGCAACAGACATTCAGAAAATGCATGCAACAAATGAATTATCACAAAGTCTCCATCTCTCAAGTTCAGGAGAAGATTTTCACCAGTGCCTCACAGCACCCCTCACAATCCCTATCAAATTCTACCTTCCCTCAGATAACCATTAGTCTAATTTATTTCACCAGAACTTAAGTTTGCATAGATCTAATAAATTTTGTCTAATAAATTCTAATAAGTGGGGTTCTGTATTCTGTTGTACCTTATTTCTGGCTACTGTCATTTAACGTTATTTATGTAAAAGTCATCCATGTTGTTTCATAAGGCAGTAGCTCAGCCATGTTATTTGCAGTATAATATTCCATTTCATTGTAGTGAATTCTACAGTTTATTTATCCAAAATACCATGAAAACATATTTGTGTTGATTTTAGTTTTGGGTACTAAGAATAATGCTGTTGAGAATATTGGTTATATGTTTTCAGTTGCACATACATAAGCATTTCTCTTGGTCATTGACAAAGATTCTTTGCTTGACCTAACATTAGTCAGACACTTGAAACTTCTAGGCCATCTGTGCACTTCCTTCTAAAATTCAGTTTTAAAAAAGAACCCTGCTTAGTCAGTTTAGCAAGAACCCCTAACCCTTGATATCTGATCTACCTCAATATCTGATCAGGCTCCTTGTTCCCCATTCTTCCCCAAGTGATGTCTGATCAACCTGGCCTATCCTCAGCCAGAATTTTGTTAGGTAAATTTAGCCAGAATTTTCCTGACCTTTGGTGTTTCCTCTTAGTAATTTTCCATCTAATGACCTCTCACCCTGCTCCTTAGCTACAAAATTCCCACTTGACCAGGCTGTATTTGGAGTTGAGCCCAATCTCTCTCACACAAAATCCCATTATTGAGGTCCTTATATCTCCATGGTTTTGAATAGTCTTCCTTAGCATGCTTTAGCAAGTATCACTGAATCATTTTTTTCTTTAACACAATATACCTAATTAAGAGTAGGACCACTAGTCACATGTTTGTGTTTAGCAAAGACAGACAAAGCTTTCCCAGGTGTTTGTGCCAGTTTATATTTAAATCAGCAGTTGCTACATATTTTTGGTATTTTGCTTTGTTTCATTTTGCTTTGCAAACCCTTTTATTTTTTATTTTTATTTGTAAACCCTTTTATTTTATTGCCAATTATTTTCATTTTTGCTCTTCTGGTGGTTGTATCCTGCTGCTTAAGCTAGTTTAATTTGCATTTTTTCTGAGGACTAACAATGCCGAGCACCTTTTCATATGTTTGTTGATTATTAGGATATGCTTTTGAGGGGGCAACAAGGTCTCCATTCAAGTTTATTTAAAAGACTTAAATAGTCTAACCTATGTCATTAATATATAAGGCTAGTCACGTAGCTAGAATATGCCTACATGACTAGCTCAAACTACTGTATCAGCCTACACACTAATGTATTGGTTGTCTTTTTTACTGGTTTGGAATTACTTATATATTTTAGATAAAAGCAGTTATGGGTAAGGCAAATATATTCTTCTCATATCTGGCTTGTCGTTTCATTCTTCTAATGGTTTTCTGTGATGAGTAGTTTCTTTAATAAAGTCAAATTATTAATAATGTGTATATACTTAGAGTGCTTTATAATTTTAAATACATATTTTCTTAAACCAAAATAATAAAGTTATTTTCCAATGTTATCTCTTGAATATATATATATATTTTTTACCATTCTACATTTAGCACTTCACCTGCCTCGTACCAATTTTTGTGTATCCTGTGAGGAAGTCATCAAGATTCAATTTATCCACAAACAAATTCAACTGGCATCTTAATTCACCGAATTTAACCCAATCAGAGTTTCAAATATGAATCAAAACTGGGTTTCAGTGAGTGTGGTCTATTCTCAGTTCAAGTTTATCTCTGCAGTGTATTTCTTTGAATTGCTAATATTTTGTTGAAGGATTTTGCATCTTAGTTCATAAGAGATATTGGGGGTCAAAATTTAAAAAGGAGAGATATTGGGGTCTCTGTTTCTCTCTCTCTCTCTCTCTCTTTATGTGTGTGTGTGTGTGTGCGTGTGGGTGTGTGAATGACTTTTATATGGTATAGGATAATATTGGCTTCATTAAATTTTTACTTTTGGAAAGAGATTGTATGTGTTTGAATTATTTGAATGTTTGATAAAATCCTCCTGTGAGACTACCTGAGCTTGGAGATATCATTTGGGGAGATTTTAATCAACTATTTTTTAATGGTTATAATACTATGCAGCTTATCTATTCTATTTTGTCTGAATTTTTGTAGTTTGTGGGCAAGAGCTAATAATTATGTAGCAGTTAATCTCTAAGGTAGTGTTTTATTACTTTTACAATATACTAATTTTTTAAAAAGTCAACACAGCAGCTTTAAAAGCTAAATATTATTATGCCATTTTAAAGATGAGGAAACTGAGGCACTGAGAGATTAAGTAATTTAGACAAGGCCATATTTAAATAAACATTGGACCTCATATTAGAACCCAGCAAGTTTGACTCCAGAGTCCATGCTCTTAAACTCACTACTCCTCTGTAGCCACAGTCTCAGGGGAGGAATACAGTTGGCATAATCAAGGAAGAACAAGAAGTCTCATTCAGATAATAGAGCTTAATGAGTGTGTGTTGAGTGTCAAGACATGAGATTAATGATGGAAGTCAGTGTTAGATAATGTAAGATCTTGTAGGCAATGGTGAGGGAATCTGTGCTTCTAAAGATCATTCTTGTTTCTTTGTGAGAAATATCTATAGAAGGGGTGAGTGAGAGGTCAGTTAGGAGGCTATTATAGTAGTTAGGAGAGAGATGGTGCTGACAAGTAAGCATAAAATCTTAATGGTGAAGGTACTGAGCACTGGAGAGATTCGGTATATATTTGCTGGGCCAATTTTTGTAAACCTATTGGTAAGCTGGAGGTGAATGGTATATTAATACTCTAGGACTGCTGTAACAAAGTATCATAAACAATGATAGAACAATTCTCACAGTTCTGAAGGGTACAAGTCCAAATAAAATGTTGACAGGGTCATGCTCTTTCTAAAGAATCTAGAGGAAAATCTCTCATGCCTTTATTTTAACGTTTGATGATGCCAGCAATCTTTGGTATTTCCTGTCTTGTAGATGCAGCACTGTGATATCGGCCTCCGTTGTTACATGGCAATCTCCCTTGTGTTTCTGTCTCTGTGTCTCTTCTCTTCTTTTTTTTTTTTTTGAGTTGGAGTCTCACTCTGTCGTCCAGACTGGAGTGCAGTGGCCGCTCCCAGCCACCGCAGCCTCAACCTGCTGGGCTCTGGCAATCCTTCCGCCTCAGCCTTCCGAGTAGCCGGAATTACAGGCATGCGCTACCATACCCGGCTGATTTTTTGATTTATTGTAGAGATGAGGTCTCGCCAAGTTGCCCAGGCGGGTCTCGAACCCGCGGGCTCAGGCAATCCACTCACCTCAGCCTCCCAAAGCGCGGGATTACGGGCTGAGCACTGAGCCCGGCTGTCTCTTCTCTTCTTATGATAGTACCAGTAATAGCATATTAAGGGTCCACCCCATTCCAGGATGACCTAACCTTAACCAATTATATCTGCAATGACCCTACTTCCTCATAAGGTCATATTCTGAGGTTCTAGAAGGGCATTACATTTGAGTAGTATTATCTAACCCCAAACAAGGAATACAAAAGAGAGGAATCAACACTGACTCCCAAGCTTTTAGTTTTAGTTTGAATGACAAACTAGACTGTAGGCCCATTCGTTAATATGTGTTATGCAATACATTAATCATATTACTAGAATGTGACCGAACTTCAATAAAATACTTTGCACTAGTTTATAGTTGCGGAAATTGATGCTTTGTGAGATTAAGTCTTACAGTATCTCACTTAGCTATCATGTGGCATAGTTGTGATTCAGATTTCACAACTGAAGCTCTTTTTCTAAAGTGATCACACAATTTAACATCCATTGCTGGATATTTTTTAAAGTAAAAAGCATAGGGTAGTAATTATACTGGAAAAATAGGCATAAACCAAGATTTTCTAGAGCAAACGGGGTATACAATCACCTTATCTTTTTCTTCACTTTTTTATATCTTTTAACATTCAAAACATTCTGTTCAATTTCAAAGCATTCTACCAGGATTCTTTTGAATATCAACAATAATCTAAAGTCAACATTAAAGAAGCCAATTAGGTTTGAAAAATTATAATAAAGACAGGACGATTTGAACTTGCTTAAGGATAGTTTATTGAGAGGACTGGAAAGGAAATAGTTCATTAAAGAAACAATAATAAGCACAATTTCAGAAACAGTTTTTATACATATTTTTGATATGTTTTTAGTATTTCTAACTCACTCTTGAACTTTTATGGTACTAGTTGAATGTTGAATAAAAATTTGAAAAGTGTGAGCAGTTTACAAGTCAAATTCAAATTAAATAAGTGCCATATAATATACAAAATAAATAATGGAATAATATTTCATTTTTTCCATGTAGATTCATTCAAACATATTGCACTTTTGGTATCATGATACAAAGATAGAAAAGAGGCCACATTTCCAGTCTCAGTCAATTCTGTGGAACAGAAAACAAATATAGAATTATTTATGTTATACTATATAACTATTCACTTGTCTTCATTTTTAATTTTGGTGTGACTCATTACAAAAGAAATTGTTTTGCAAATACGCTCTATTGAAGTTTGGAGGCATAGAAGTTTTCTACAGAATATTAGCTAACTTGGAATTGTGAAATGTCTATTCTATCAAGATCGCAAAAGACTCTTTATTTTAGAATTTAACCTTTCCCTTTTAACCTTCACACCTGGATTGAGTCATTGTATTTTAACTCATGAATTAAAAGACAATGTTAAATGAAGTAAACACAGAGTTTATGAAATCTAAATTTGACAAAAGCTCAAGCGTGTTTATATAAAAATGAAAGGAAATATATTTTCTGTTTTTCCTAAAAATAATGATAAACACTTGTAAGTATATAGGTCCTTGAAATCAAGCTAGTCTTGCAATCTGTTAATAGTATATAAATAAAATTAAAGTTATTTGAAATACAAAAGATATATAAACTCAGGTCAGTAAACAATAGTCAACTACTGAGAATAAATTGATAATTAATAAGTAAGTTAGTTGTATTGATAAAATTTGCCACTGACTTAGGCTTCTCTAGAAGAATAAATGTGCAAAGATCTCAAATATAAAAATGATCAGTCTGATCCCTATACTTATGAAACTTACCAAAAGTGAGGAGAGGGCATTAACCTTGAAATCCTCTTAGACCTTAAAAATAAACAAATGCAAACAAATAAATATACAATTCACTTTTGGCAAGAGCATTTGATGTAAGGATGCTGTAAGTAATTAAATAAGCATCTCAATCTTTTGCCATCATATGTACACACGATAAGAAACAAGATGTGAAATAAGGCATGTGGGGAATAGATGTACACAAGGCAAACTTTGAAACCCACAGAAAATTATGAAACTTTTCTCCGCCAAACCCAATCATATTATCACATTTAATTCTATGTATTAAGCCTTAATCTTCTTTATCTAAATCAGAATTCTCAACATATCCGTTAAATCAGCATCCCTGAGATCATTTTTTCTTAATACTCAGTTACTTGTACAAAGAAAATCAGAATAATTATACCAGAATTTCTATGAATAAGCCTAGATAATGGAATGGGTGATTCTATTGTGTAGGTAGATAGCATAGAAGATCACTGATCTAAATTATGTGCTTTTTGGATCCATGAAATGTACATCTATTATTTTATTCTCTAATTCTCAATCTTCTGTCATGTACACATAAATCTTGAGTGAAAGCAGCAAAGTAAGTAAATTTGGACTTACAACAACGGGGTTGAGAAACTGGCAGGTGGGGTCAAGAAGAAGGTCTTGGTTTGGCAGAAGGGCTGGGACAGGCATAACTCTTTGGGCGTAGGACACCAGTTGCTGGGGAGGAAACAGGGCTTTGGGTTGAGAAAGAGACCAGAGGGGCTGAGCAGCAAGCACTGAAGTCTGAGGAGCAAGGACTGGAGTCTGAGGGGCAAGCACTGGAGTCTGAGGGGCAAACACTGGAGTCTGAGGGGCAAGCACTGGAGTCTGAGGGGCAAACACTGGAGTCTGAGGGGCAAACACTGGAGTCTGAGGGGCAAACACTGGAGTCTGAGGGGCAAGCACTGGAGTCTGAGGGGCAAACACTGGAGTCTGAGGAGCAAGCACTGGAGTCTGAGGAACAGGCTGAGGGACCTGGTGGTGCATCCAGGACTGGAGCCGAGAGAGAAGGTGCAGATTTGTAAGATCAGTGGGATTCTGGATTTGAGGGTTACTCGGGGACATTGCTGGAGATTTAGGGAAGGGCATCATTTTGTGCTTAAGAAAAACGGGCTCTTTAACTTCGGGAACTTCCATTTTTTCAGCCTGAAAGAAAGGCAGCAGTGAAACAGGCTGAGCAAGAGACAGGACGTTTTGTGGAAGGACGGTGTAAGGGATGAACTTGGTGAACGGAGAGCCTAGAGGCTGTGCCTGGATAAAGGGGTAGATTTGATCCTGGGTTTCATCCTGGAAAGAAGGAAAAAGAATCTGTGAGTCCGTGATTCAACTACAATTACTATTCATGACAATTTAATTTTCCCTCGTTTAGACAACCATAATTGAGTAAAAAGAGAGAAAGAAGATCTTTCACTTGGTTAAGAAATTATCTGGAGTCATGTGACAAAAACAGAGTAAAATGCTTTTTTAGGGATTACTGCTTAACCTATTCATTTCATGGGTAAATTTTCAGGCCAAAATGAAACCACAGTTTGGGAATCTCTCTCTCTCTCTCTCTCTCTCTCTCTCTCTCTCTCTCTCTATTTATATATATATATATATATATTTTTTTTTTTTTTCCCCTTTTCCCTAGTTGTGTGGGATAGCCGTACTTATACACTTTGGTCATCAGAGAGTGTTGACTTTTCAACGTGGTGTTTGTTGGTAATAGAACACAATGTTTTAATATAATGAAGAGAGATTGATTTTTAAAAATGTAAAGGGACAACTCCAAGATTTATTATTGTTTTTTTTTTATGTAAAACATCACTCTTAATTTGTGGCTAAATTCAGGGAATCACTTAACATTGACCAACTTTTAACATTGCTTCACTTAGTAGAAAATGGTTTTCTCAATTCTTTCAAGTGTCATAATTTTAAATTTTAAATTTAATTTAGAAAATATTTTGTGTGAGCACCAACCAATTAAATTCATGAATAAACAAGAAAGCTGAAATAATGCAATTAGGTAAATACATTATCATAAATGCAATTTAATGGAATATAGACTTTTATGCTGTCCATAAGGGAACAGAGACAATATGAAACAGATTTTACATTGATATTTTACCATTTGTGTGTCCTTTCATTTCCATATCCACCTTGAGAATAAGATGAAAATAGTTCCCAACTTGAAAATGTTTCTACTAATGTGCACTCATTGAAGACAGATAAAACAGCAATAAGATTAGGTATTTCATCTATATTCTAGATATCAGTTATGAGTTCAAAATGCATTTATATCTTGGAAACGGGATTGGCAGTAGTGGGAATCTGCCTGGGGAAGTGGGAGCACCCCGCATCAACAAGGGTACCTGCATAATGAACATTTGTATACCTAACCCTGAATTGTACCCCACATATTTAAGATAAAAAAAATTAAAAGTTAAAAAAGAGAAAATATGTTTACTTTGTCAAAGTTTAGTTTCTTACACTGGGTTGATGGGTATATAGCATTTATTTTATTGCCATTCTTTAGCCTAAATATATACATTATAACTATTGCTTATATGTTTTATTTCTAATTTTAGAAATATACCCATCATGATCAAAATACCTCTCTTTGCTGCTGTTCCTCACGTCTCATCTTCTCAAATTTCTGCTAAAAAAAAATAATATGTAAAAAAAATGCTAATGTGTAAAAATCAAGCATAGGAAATTTTTAAAATATGTACATTTAAAATTTGAAAGTTTTACCTTGTTATATGCAATAAATTCCTTCAGAAAAATAAGAAAATAAAATAAGGTTTAGTTTTAATGAGTAACTACTACTTTGCAATATAAATCAGAAAATAAAGGCATTTACTATGTTAATTGTGTTATATTATGAATGATAAGATAATTGCTACAAATTATATGTTACATTGTTCTACATAAGTTTGTTGTATAAAGTCAGATGAGAGCATTCAAAAGAGAAAAGAAAACTAGTAAACATACTAAAAAAGGAGACATTTAATAGGTGCTAATTCTGTCAACAAATAATTTCTAAATTCAATCTGATTGTAAAAAAAACTCATTGAAAATACACCCTAATATTCAATGATACATTATATTGATCATTCATAGCTTGCTTGTTACTCCTTAGACTTCAAATGAATTATAAGAAATAATACTTTCCCTTGGGATGTTATAACTTTTGTGAAGAGATAAAGTATATTGATGCACTATTTGTTTGCCAGGCAATGACAAACCCAATAAAAATGGTGTAAAAATAAATATCTACCTGACTTTTCCTGTAGATTTAGGACTATACTAAATCTCACTGCTTCTCATTTATTAAAGTGAATATTGAAACTACAAAATGTGTTCTTTTGCATACTCACTACTTTGCAAGCTCTTAACTACAATTGGGCACACCCTACAGTTTCAAATGGTACCACAGCCCCCACTCAATTTCTGACCCACGGAAGGTTCTCAGCAAATGTTTAAAGTAAATGAAGTCAGGACAGAGAGCGTTCAAGATAGAAAACAAGACTAGATTAAAAGAGAGAGAGAGAGAGGAGACAAAATGACAATTTTAAGTAGCAAGCCAATTTAGAATATTCTAGACACTAAATTCTCCAGAAATATTTTCTGTTCTTATTCATGTATAAAGGAAAGTTTTATCTTAGAACTTATATGTCAGAACATAGCTGCATTAGCTTGACTATGGTGATGCAACCATAGAATGATAGTCTGTTCTAAAATTGGGAAATTGCATCTGAAAGAATATTGTTTTACCTCACTACTTGAAAGGTTTTCTGCAGTCTGTGAAAAGAAAAAAAAAATCAACAATCAGTTAATTCTTCTAGATCATCAGAAAATGTTACTGTTTTATGGGGTAAATTTTCTCTAAATAAAAATATCTTACCTCAGTAGATGCATTAAGTTCCTCCCTCTGTAAGGATAAAAATGCCTTTTTAGCTTATATAGCTAACTCATTAAAATTTTTTTATTTTATTTTAAAGATGTGGTGTACAATTCAGGGTTGGGTATGCAAACGTTGATTATGAAGGTACCCTTGTTGATGACATGTGCCCCTCCCTCCCCTAGCAGTTTCCCTCAACTACCAATCATTATTAAACATATTTTTTACTTAATTTTTACATTTTTTATGCATAGCTATTTCTATCATAATCTTGAAAAAAATGTTATATGCCTTTCAAGAGATTTGAAAAGGTAATTCCTTCAATTTTTAAAATATTTTCTAACACTTTATTGGTATATTTTATCTTATTTAAGAAGTTTTTGATGAATAATAAAAAAGGTGTACTTTATCTTGTATTAAACACTTTTTGTTATGATTGTGAACACATTATGATTATAATTCTTGCCTATACTCCATCCTCTGGATGTCTTTGGAGAGACATAGTAAGATTTGGCACAATGTTCTAAGGAAAGTAATACTTATATTTTGTCGCTGGAATAAGATGTATTTCTCCAGGTCACACATGCATGCAGTTGTGTGTATGCAGTGTACATTTTTGCTGTTTTTATGTTTCTTTCTACTTGTTTTGTTTGTTAGCTGTGATTTGCTTGCTTTTACTTTAGTGGCATATTGGTGTAGAAATCATTTGACCCAGTTTGGGGACCCTTTAAGAAACTGTTGAGACATTGGATAAACATCAATGACTTTCAGATAAGCCAAAAAAATTCTGATGAAACTTTTCGCTATTTGTACAGTTAAAAAATTATATATATGTGTGTGTATGTGTGTGTGTGTGTGTGTGATGTTATTCTGTACAAATAAGAAGCTAGTCTGCTATATCTCAATTATTTAAGAATTTTCTTCTGCACTCACCTCCCTTGCAAGAGCAAGAGCCACCAGGCAGGCGAGGATGAGAACCTTCATGGCTATCAGCTATCAAGTCCTGTGAATGAGGAAAATAGGGAGTGATAATAAGTTGCCCAATCAAATATTTTTTTCTTACTTAAGTAGGGTTATTTTTCCTTTTTAAAAAAATATAATGTATAATTGAGGCCGGGCTCGGTGGCTCAGCCTGTAATCCCGCGCCTTGGGAGGCTGAGGTGAGTGGATTGCCTGAGCCCGCGGGTTCGAGACCCGCCTGGGCAGGCGAAACCTCATCTCTACAATAAATCGAAAAAATCAGCCGGGCGTGGTAGCGCGCGCCTGTAGTTCCAGCTACTTGGAAGGCTGAGGCGGAAGGATCACCGGAGCCCAGCAGGTCGAGGCTGCGGTGGCCGGGAGCGGCCACCGCACTCCAGTCTGGGCGACGGAGTGAGACTCCAACTCAAAAAATATATATATATATATATAATGTATAATTGAAATGACTACAGTTTAGAAAAAAAGTACTAACAAGTTTTACCATACAAGAGTCAAAATCCACTATGGCTGTCTAACCTTACCTATTAAATTCCAAACTTAATTGCCAGCCATGGAAGATTTTTTTCAGCTAAAACTCTCCCCTACTCTTTGTTTTTTTGTTGTTGTTGAATCCTATTCACAGTGGTATGGTTTTCTTGGAAAGATATAAATAATTTAAAATATGTACAGAAAGATTCATTAATTGATGCATCCATTCAAAACTATTTATTTTTTATTTTATTTTATTTTATTGAGTTGGAGTCTCACTCTGTCACCCAGACTGGAGTGCAGTGGCATGTTCCCGGCCACCGCAGCCTCAAACTGCAGGGCTCAGGCGATCCTTCTGCTTCAGCCTTCCAAGTAGCTGGAACTACAGGCGCGAGCTACCACGCCCGGCTAATTTTTAATTTATTGTAGAGATTAGGTCTCCCCAAGTTGCCCAGGCGGGTCTCGATCCCTCGGGCTCAGGCAATACACTCATCTCAGCCTCCCAAAGCGCTGGGATTACAGGCTGAGCCACTGAGCCCGGCCAAGATCTCTCTCTTCTTATAGCGATCTTTCATCTCCTTGGTTATATATATTCTTAGGCATTTGATTTTTTTGAAAACTATTGTA
>CAUYQG010097194.1:0-13044 GCA_963574415.1 Tarsius wallacei
ACAGTTTGGATTAGTTCTATATTTTGGTCCTCAAGCTCCAAGGTTCTTTCTTCTGCTTGGGTAATTCTGCTTTCCATGCTTGTCATTCTGTTATTTATTTCATTCACAGTATTCTTTATTGCTGTTATCTCAGTTACCAGCTCCTTCCTAGTTTCTTCTTGACTCTCCTCAATTCTTTTTAATCTCTCCATTATTGTCTTGATATCTATATTTGTAGTTTGAAACCAGTCATTTTGGGGCTCTTCATTGTTTGCATACCGAAGTCAGTTTTCTCAGTGTGTCTGCCTTCCCAGGGGTCTGGGAGAGACCCATATTCTTCTTTTGGTTTTTCTTCATTTGTGTAGATTTCTCTCTCTCTCTTCCTTTCCTTTGAGCTGTAACCTAAGACGGCTGCTGCTTAGTTCCCAGGAGAGTGGCTTTGTCTTCTGTTTAGTGACATTACCTTGGGAACCCAGGTGGAGACTGCTTGTAGGTGGGTGGGGCAACGCGAGTCTCTACCTGGAGAGTGGCCGAAATGATAGGATCCCTTTTCTCTGCTCTTTGGGTCCCTGGGCAATTGACTATGATGGTCTGTGTTAGCGTGATAGCATGAGCCTCCCGGGGATCAGCTGCATGGCTGGGTGCTCCACTCAGGTCTCCAGAGCTCCAGATTTTAGAGCCCCAAAGCTCCAAAGGGCAGGTGGTGAGTGGCCAAAGTAGCCCCGTGCCACCGCCAGCGTACTTCAGTCAGAAATGGAATCCACAAGGCATATTATAATCAAATTGATTAAAACACAGTGAAAGACAGAAAATCTTGAGAACAACTGGAGTCAAAACAAATATTAGATACAGAGAATGACACCAAGATTCTCAATGGAAAAAAAAATGACTGGAAGACATTAGAATAACATACTTAAAATAATAAAAGAAGGAGGAAATATTGTCAGCCTAGAAATCTTTACTCATAAAAAAATCTTTCAAAAATGAAGAAAAAAATACAGACCTGTACAGACACTTAAAAGTTGAAATAATCCATCACTAGCAATCTTGTTGTATATTAAATTCTAAAGGAAGTTATTCATCAAAAGAAAAGTAATATCAGATGTAAATCTGATTTTACTCATAGAAATAAAATAAACATAATGGTAAATGTATAAACAAGTATAAAATAGTTTGATTTTTATTTTAATATCTTTTCAAATTTGAGGTTTAGAGACAAAATCTCAATGTAATTGAGATTTCACACTATGTAGACAAACGTAATGAGATAAAAATATTTACTGCAAACTCTAAAGCAACCACTAAAAGAAAACAATGAAGAGTTAAAGGTGATAAATTAAAGGAAAAAATAATATTAACTCAAAAGAAGGCAAAAAAAAAATGAGTGGGAGACAAAGAATAGATGAGTCAAATAGAATACAACTATCAAGATGGGGAATTTAAACCCAGACTTATCAATAATGTATCTAATTAGTCTGCACACTCTAATTATAAAGCAGATTACCATATTGAATTTTAAAAAATAAGCTTCAGCTATATGCTATCTAAATATAAATATAAATATATCAATAGGTTAAGAGGAAAAGGATGAGAAAAACTCTTCTTTGCTATCTCTAATGAAAAGAACACTTGGCTGGTTATATAAAGATCACACAATGTGGATTTTAGGGTCACACATATTACCTGAGCTAATGGTGTCATTTAATAATCATAATGTTGTCAATTCAACTGGAGAACTGTTATGAACTGCATATTTCTCTCCACCCAAAGTCCTGAGACTCTCTCTTCCCATGGGTCTAGAAGTCAAAGCATCAGCAGGGAAAATTATTCTTGAGTAAGATCTCATAGAGTTTTCTTTGCTAGGTTTTGGACATGCTAGAGGCCTGTTTTCCATATTTCTCCCTTTTGGAATAGAAATGTCTGTCCTGTTCCCATCCCACCATTGTATTTTGAAAGCAGAGGTTCACAGCTGGAGAAAAACTTGACTTCTGGATCATACCTCAAGTCTCACCTATATATGATTTACATAAAACTTAGATGAGATTTTGGGTTTTAGATCTGAAAGTTCTTGTCAGAATGAGTTAAAATTTGGGGGGCTATTGGGATGAAATAAATATCTTTTACATTTGAGAGGGACATAAATCTGGGGGACTAAGGTCAGAATGCTATTGACTAAATGCTTGTGTTCCCCTGAAATTCATATTTTGAAATCCTAAGCCACAATGTGATGGTATCAAAAAGTGGAGGCATTGAGAGGTAATTAATTCATGAGTGTGGATCCCTTGGAAATAGGAATAATGAGTATCCTAGACATGAGAGCTCACTCTCTGTCTCTCTCTGTCTCTCCCCCTCTGTCTCTCCCTCGGCTCTTCCCCTCTCTTTTACTCTCTCCTCCTCTCCCCTCCTCTACCCACCTCCTTCTACTTTCTGTAAGGTACAGATACAATAAGAAGACAGCCAGATGCAACCAGCAAGTTGGCATTCACCAGGCAGCAGGTTTGTCGGCACCTTGAATTTGGGCATCCCAGTCTCCAGAACTATGAGAAATAAATGCTTGTTGTTTAAGCCACACAGTCTATGGCAAGTTGTTACAGCATCTCAAACTAAGGCAAGGACAAAACTCCAAATATTTAGACGTCTAATAAAAGTCTTTCAAAATGAATGGAACAAAAACTGACAGAGCTAAATATTAATAATAATAATAGTAATAATTAGGCAAATTCTTAATCAAGATTGGACATTGCAATACCCCACTCTCAATAATTGATAGAATGTTGGAAACTCAGCAAATGTATGGGACACTTGAAAAATTCATATCAATTAACTTGAACTAAATAACATTTGTAAAACAATTCAGTGGAGATATTCAGTACAATAGTCAGTATTCTCAAGTGCACTAATATACCAAGGTAGTTCACACTCTGGACCACAAACAAATGGCAATCCATTTTAAAGGATTTTCATTATACAAAGTATGTTTTCTGACAACAATGTAATGAAAGTAGAAATAAAAATATAAAGACATGTGGAAAATACCCTAGTGTCCTGAAACTAAACTGCATAATTCCAAATAACTAATAGCTCAAAGAAGAAATCAAGCAGGAGATTAGAAACCATTTTGAAGATAACAAAAATATGGCATGTCAAAATTTGGATAGCACACGATATGAAAACTACTGAAATCAGTAGGTGGCATTTATGAAAGTCTGTTTTAATACCAGTACAACATTGTCTTGATTAGTGTAGCTTTGAAATGGGGAAATGTGATTTCTTGATTTTATTCTTTTTAAATATTAGTTTAACTATTCTAAGTCTCTAGAATTCTCACATTAATTTTAGGAGCAGTATGTCAATATGTGCAAAAAAGCCAACTGGGATTTTAATAGTGATTATGAAGCATCTGTAGATCAACTTAGAAAGCATTCTCGTTATAAAAATATTAGGTCAACAAACATGGGACCCACAAGCATGAGGGTCTTTAACTTATTAATTTCTCCAAATTAAGTTTTGTGGCTTTCAGTGTATAAAAATTTCACTTATTTTGTTAAATGTATTCTAAATATTTTAGTTTTGGTTCTAGTATAAAAGACATTTTCTTAATTTCATTTCTGGGTCATATATTGTAGGTATTTTCATAAGAATGCAATTGACATTTGTATATTGAACTGTATGCTGAAAACTTGCTAAAATCATTTACATAATCTATTTGTTATTAGGAGCTTTCATTTATGTGATTGCCATCCGCAAGTAGAAATATGACTATTCCATTCCATTCTAATTTTTTTTTATTTCTTATTTTTGCCTAATTACCATTCCAAGACCTCACGGTAGAATGCTGAATAGAAATGGTAAGAAAAACACCTCTGTTTTGTTCTTGATCCACGGGAGAAAGGATTCATTCTTTCAACCTTAAATATAATGTCAGCTGTGGGTCATTTGTAGAGACCTTAGCCAAGTGAAGAAAGTTCTCTTCTATTTCTAGTTTGTTGAATGTTTTTATCATGAAGGTTTTGTCCATTTGTATGTCTATTGAGATGATTATGTGTTTTTTGTCTTTTATTCTACAAATAGGCTATATTACACTAATTAATCTTCAGCATTTGACCAATTAATTCTTGGCTAATATCTGTTTCTTAAATGGCAGGTAAGTATCTGTTGCTGATGGTAGGCCCTTGCTATAGGTTATCCTGCACCGGGGTCCTTTCACTGGAACTTTCCATCGTCTCCATTCTGAACCTGCTCTAGTCATAGCCTTCCTCAGTGCCACAGGGTCTGTGAGGTCAACGACTCAGGTCACCGGGCTGATTGTAGCATCACCATGACTTGCGCTGGTGTCATTTTCTTTTTTCTTTTTCTTTTTTTAAATTAAATTTACTTATTTATTATAGAGTTGTGGGGTACAAGTGAGAATTAACTCCCGCTTGCATACAGGTGAAGTCTGGGCTTCTAGGTGGCCCTCACTCCCCCGGCAGTGAATCAGGTATGCTTTGTGTTGCCACATGACCCGGTCCTACACCCTCCCTAGTAGTGACCAGTGATTGTCAATCCCATTTTGTGCTAATGAGACCAGAGTTCAGGACTCACTTATGAGCGAGAACATGCGGTATTCAGCTCTTTGCTTCTGTGATAGTTCACTTAGTATGATGGTCTTCAATGCATCCAAGCTGCTGCAAAGACCATGATTTTGTCCTTCTTTATGATTGCATAATACTCCATCGTGTATATGTACCACATTTTCTTTATCTAGTCTATTTCTGATGGGCAGCAGGGTTGGTTCCACATTTTTGCTACCGTGAATAGCGCAGAGAAAAGGGGATGCGTCTACAGTGTTGGTGGAAGTGTGAGTTAGTTCAACCTCTACGAAAAGCTGTGTGACCATTTCTAGAAGAACTAAAAATTGGCTTTCCATACAATCATCAGTTCCTTTCTTGAGAATAGACCCAGAGGAAAGTAATTTGCTCTACCAAAAAGACACCTGTACATGCATGTTAATAGTAAAAAAAAAAAAAAAATAGCGCCATTCAGAATAGCAAAAACATGGTGTCATTTTCTTCTTTGGATCCCAGTCAAAGCTGGCAGTCTTCACCCAGTTTACAGGCTAAAACAACATTCGTGATTTGGAAATACGATTGTTTCAGGACTTGAAAAGGCCTATCAGATATTGAATAGGGGGTGGATAGATGGGGAGTGGGTGAATTGGGTGTGTTAGTAGATGAAAGATGCAGCAATTTGTCTTTTACTTTGGATAGGATGTTCCAGCAATCCTTAACTACTGGGCACCTAAACGCATACTGTAAAGTCCGGTCTCTGGACCTGCATTTGATTTGTCACCCTCCCATAGGAACGCGTGTATCTGAAGAAGGCCACCAGTGTACCAGCTACCTGTGGCCCATTGTATCCAATTTAAAGTCATCACAATATTGTTGAAGCAGTGAATCAGTTTCATGTTCCACGGGATATCCAGAGGTGCAGATCTCTGTATTATGGTATAACACAGTATAGGACAGTTACTATAACTCAAAGGCAAAACTTTAAATAAAGTGAACAAGAACTGTTTCCAATCCTTTGTTTAACGGGAATGAAAAACAATAAATTTTCCAAATCAATGTTGAACCCATGACTAATCGATGGCCTTATTAATTTGCTCCAGGAAAAAAAATCACATCAGATGTGATAATGACCACTACTTTAAGTTTATGGGAGGCTACTACAATTCACCAGAGTTCATCTGGTTTCTGTAGTTAGCACTAACCTTTCCCATTCCCAGTATGTCATACTGTTTTTTATTTATTAACCAGCCATGGTGGATGATATTCTCAGGTCTTATTTTGTCCTTCTGAATGGTGATAGCTGTAATAACACAGATCAGTGAGTAGTCACTCCCAAAGTCAAGTATCTCTGTTCATCTTGTGCACTTACCCACAGGGTAAATGACCATTGGCTAAGCCTATAGAATCCGTGAACACGGTGAGTCAGACTTTAGCAAGGACTCCATTAATCATCTGGCCTCTGTAGACCCCTGCCTTAGCAGGTTGGTTACTATTATTTGGGTATCAAAGGAAACTTAGGAATTCTAGAAGTATTTGACTCCTATGACATTTTCCCCAGTGGACAGTTATCTTAGTAAATAGCTGTAGGTCCTTTTGCAGAAGGACTCTGGGAGCCATCTTGGTATATACTTACCACAGTGTTGTAATATTTCCTGTGTCACAACAGGGCACTTTAATCTGGGAAGTTCGCCAGAACTTTAGACAATGGGTTCTGAATCTGGAAACTGGCTCACATTTGGAAACTGAGAAAGAGATTTTGTGGGGGAAATTTCCCATGGGCTTCTCACATTTTTGTGCATCTTGTGAAGAAAAAGCACTGATTGTCCATTGTATTAAACTATCTTTTCAAGGATTTTTTTTTTTACAACAAAAAGCCTTTAAAAATAAAGACAATTTTCCCATTCATATCAAAGGTAAATTTTTATAATACCCATCATATATATATTTATATATATGTTTCCTAAACACTGGCTTCCTCTCCTGTAATGTGCTAGGTGTACAGGCATTACCTGGTCTTCTTGTTGACATCTTATGCAAATTGGGACCTGGAAAATTGTTCCCCAAATTATGATACTCTGGCAACTGCTATCGCTGCAATAAACTATCACTCATCTTTGACCCAGAAATATTGTGTCTTGTACCAGCTTGTACAGAACTGTGGCAGGATAACTGGGTATCTTATAGGTAGGGTCAAATACCATACCACACCCTTCACACTTCTTAACAAAGATTGGAACCTCATCATTCAGCAGCCACCCTCTGTCTCTTGTTCTTTCATTCTTGACTTTTTTTTTTTTATTTAGAGATTTAGCAGCATCTTTATTGACTGCCTGTCTAACACGTGTCATGTACACATCTGGAGTGGATTGAAATAGGAAGGGAAGGTGAGAATTTGGGCCTGGTTCACCAATGTTGTTTCTTGAAATTTAGAGAAAATTTTAGAATCCTTTTTAAAAGAGTTTTTTATGCCTTGAATAACATACTATACGCAAACTATTGAAATCAGGATGTGGTATTTATGAAGGAATCAAAATATTATAATTATCATCACCTGTTTGCCATTATAAAAACTAAAAGTAGTAAGTTACTTAAGAAAATTCTTTTAGGTATAATCCTACGTTCAACTAGCTCCAAGACTGTGGTATAATTAAAATAATACACTATTTTATGTCATGTGAAAATTAACCAGTACATTAAGGTTGATCAATAAGATGCTCCCTTTTCTATATATTATAGTACACATTAAAAATTATTAAAAAGAATGTGAAGCTTTATCTTTAAGGCAAAAGCAGGATGATCTTCTTAAGATTATATGACTAAATGGGCAGTAACAATATTTATTGTTATTTTGAATAATTATCAGAAAAGTATTAATACAAATTTATTAAAATCTCATTAACTTATGATTTGATCAACAGTTTATGAGCAGAGCTATAATGCTGAGATTAAAGAATGTTAACATAAAGAACTATCTTGTCAACTTCAATTTACTAACAGAAATGTGACTAGATGTAGAGACGACTAAATAATAGACTTAATGTTGGAAAATTGATTTTAATTTTCTGTCATCATTCAAAGATAAACTGCATTTTTTATATATTATACTAGTGCTTTGTTAAGAATAACACACTAGATCTAAAAAGAAGTAGAAGAAAAGCAGATGAATCTATTAACTAGTAGACACTCAGTGCATTCTTCCATCTAAGTTGTTTTTTTCCGCAACATTATTGATTTTGGCCCAGAGATAAACCCAGTCACTGTGAGTGATAAACGATCACCAAATCCCATTGACTTTTTCCTTTTTTTGCTATAGTTTTTGTCAGGTCAATGAATTATCCTTGGCTTATACTTTGTTCTCTAAGGCATAAATCAAGATTAAAAAAAAAAAATCTTGGATCCTCACAAGTTTGGAGGGATAAGTCCAAATATAACCTGAAAAGAATAGCTAAGATTTGCTTACTTGAAATACCCTGCTCTATTTATAAGAACTTCAATTTAATTGCTATTTATTAATTATTAGAAGTGAGCTACTTTCATACATGAGAATTTGTTAATAAACAGACAGAAAAGATTTGCTTTCGTTTTCTTTATGGACTGATAATGATTTTTGTAACTGCAACTAGTAAAAATCTAATCATAAAGTAATAATAGTATTAGCAGTCATAAACTGCTATTAAATGTTTGGGTTTCACCAGATACATAGAAAACTCTGTCTATTATCTGTCTGTCTATCTATCTATCTATCTATCTATCTATCTATCTATCTATCATCTATCTATCTAATCTATCTACCTATTCATCTAAAATCATTATGACTAACTCTAGGAGGCAGATATTATTATTATCTCTATTTCATAAAGGGGAAAATGAGTCAAAATGAGACCACTTAACTTGCTTAACTCAATATATATAGTACGACAGAAGCAAAAATCTGAATCTAGGTAGTCTTATTTGGTGTTTTAGGCGTTTAGCTGCTACATTATATACACTACTTTTTAAATCGAACAACAGAGCTGTATACAATGGTTATAAAATGTTCTATTTATAATTTTTAAATTACTAATATTTATGGGAAGTTTTACCAGGCTAGCATCCCATTAAAAACATTAAAATAATAATAAAGAAAGCTATTTAATCCAAAGCAAAGAAATGTATAATTTTGAGGCATTCAAATTGGTAGTTTCAGGAAACAGCGATACAATAACTTGAGAGTCACTAGAGAACCAGTAAAGGAGCTAATTTCATGTAAGCCTAAAATTTTGAGACCCTCTCTCACTCAGTAATTGATCTTCCAACACAGTAGTCCATTTGCAATTTTTGCATTATTATAGTAATGTTGCATGTTCTTACTACATGCAACATATTTAACATTATGTAATTTTTGACAAATAAAAGTAATTCATTGAGAGAAAAAATAATCTACACTCTTTAAAATTTCAAAATATATTGAATTCAATGTTCTAACATTTTTATCAAAATATTTCTTACCTCTTTATAATTTATATTAATGGAATCAGACGTTTTCCAAGCACTGGCAATACTATACAAAAGTTTTGTTAAATGCCAGTATTTTATTAAATACTACAAATATAATTATCGAATTATTCTAAATAATATTTTGACAACTAATGTAACACAGATATTTAAGATCTAATAAAAGTAAAATAATTTTATATAATTTTAACATAATCCTATAGTATTACATATATAATGCTTACATATTTTCAAAACTTTGCAAATACATCCTAAATTTCTATTTATAAACTCTCAAATTTTGTATTTGAGAGACAGCAGGCCAAGAAAAGCCAGGACGGGTATAATAGAAGCATGTCTAAAAAGAAAAACAAAGATCAAAACACTGAAAAAAATCATTAAAAAAGTTGTAGCAAGGCAGTTTTTCCTTTTGGAGAGACTTGCCCATGGCAGGTCTTTCTGCCATGAATCTTCCTTTTTCCTTCTATTTTTCTCACTAATAAACTGTTTTAAAACTTTTTTAAAGGAGTGTAGCAAAACTTGAAACAACATATTGACATGCCAAGAAGTTACTCCTGGATTTATGAGCAATCTGATAAATAATTTCTTCAAATCATTATTTGTGTCATGCTACTTCCTTGTCTAAGCCCTTATGTTTCTTCCCACTGCGTTTCAAGTTAAACTCTAGTTCTTTAGGGTTCAAGGCCAGGTATGATCTAGTTCTATCTCTCTTGAACTCAACTCTTACTTCCCCATACCGTTAGCTACACAGTGCCTTATCGTCTTGTCAAGAACACATTAAACTTCTTTCTGCCTTAAGATGCTTATTCATGATGCTATTTTCTGAAAACAACATTTTTCCATGAGTTTCTTGCATGACTGACAATTGTATCCTTTCAGATTTTCTATGAAATGTCTACTCCTTGGAAAGGCTTTCTCTGAACACATGGTCTCAACCTCATCCATCACTCCCACGTCCCTCTGCCTATTGTCTTTACTGAACTTGTCACTTTCGAAAGTTGTCTTCCATTCATCTGCTTCCTTGTTTACTGTCTTCTCTCTTCCATAATATAAGTTTTATGAGAGTAGGGATGCTGCCCATTACATTCACTTCTATACTCTCAGTATTTTGACACTGATATATGCTCAAATGCTCAACAAATATTTGTAAGATTAAGAAAACCAACTATTTAGAAATAGACTGTTTTACCCTATCTTCATTTACCTTCTTCCCTTTCCTGGGATGTGATTCTTCTGATTGTGAAGACTTATGAAAACTCATTTGGAAGAATAAATCTTAAACACAAACATCAGTGTTTGTGGAGATAGCATGAATTGATGAGACCATGAATTGATGACCTGAATTACAAATTGTTTCCTCTTTTTTTCACACCAATTACCTCATCCAATGTTGAGTAACTCAAAGAAAGGGTTTTCCCTTTAAGTTCAAGCTCGTGCTTCATCTTTATTTTTACAAAGAACTATTCGTTTTCATTGCTCTGCAACAAGTTACCACAAACTTGGCTATTTAAACAATATCCATGGATTAGCCCAAAATTCTGCAGGTCAGAAATCTGGCCGTGGAATGCCTGGATTTTTTTCCTATAGTCTTAAAATCAAAGTGTGGGTCAGAAAGTATTCCCACCTAAAACTGAAGCTCGTTTTCCAGGTGCGTATGATTGTGGAAGAATTTTCTTCCTTGTGGTTCGGGATTGAAGTCCTTGTTTCCTTACTGGCTCTCAACTAAGACCTATAAATTCCCAGATTTCACTCCCATTGATTCTCACATGACCCTCTTCAATTTCAAATCAGCAATAGGGAATCTACCTCATACTTATAATTTCTTTTAAGGGTTTACATAATTAGGTTATGCCAGCCAATGATAAACTATCCCCCCCCTTACTCCCGCCCCCAACTCTCTCTCTCTTACTCTTTATATTTTCTGAATCAACTCTGCCACCTAACATAACCTCATTCTAGGAGTGGTCACCCTTTATTTCTATGGTTTAGGATCACAATTACAGGGATGGAAAACCTATATAATGCTTATATCCAGCAGGTATATGTGTTGGAGACCAACTTAGAATTCTGCCTACCATAAACATATATAATTGGTCTTTAATCAATATATAAGTTGTATAAACAATGATTTATATAAGTAGCTTTAGTTATCTAAAGAAAAATTACTAAAATTGCTATACTATAAGCAATAGAATATTAAAGTAGTAAATACGAAATCCTGTTTCACAGATGTATATAATCTCTGTGTAGATTGTTAAAGTCTCAGATAGAAGCCAAGTGACTCATACATTGCGTCATTCTCAGTTACTTGTAAGAGATTCTCGAATAAATAAAATTTGCAGCTCAGTGTATTTGTATATGCATTTTTATTTTATCATTGAGTGAGTACTTTCAGTTATTTAATTAACCTCCAAGAGATAACCAGTTTTCTTAATAATCAACTTAAATTTAGATGAGATTTAATTTTAGAAGTAGAGTATAATTTATACATTAAATGTGGAATGATGAGCTGTTACCTGTTTATTAAGCATGGAAGTAGGGCAAATGCTTTTGAGCTAATCAGTCATGTGAAGAGCACACAATATGTTTTTGCATTATAAAGGCTTATCCTTTTGTCGAATTGAAAGAAAACCAGCTAAGTGTGCAACTCACTGCAATTAAGTTTGATGGGCTAGAAATAACATCCAGAAAAGGAAGACCTAGCACTTTGTACCACTTTACCATTTACTAGCTATATGGACCTAGACAAGTTTTTCTACAAGATTCTTTTCTCAATTTTCCCTTTTGTTTTTTTCTTTTTATAACTTCATATACTTCAATACACCTACAGCAACAGGTAAAAGTGAGTCAAGATTCCATAAAGAGACCTTTCCCCTTGTGTCTAATTGAAAATGCCAAAGAAGAAGTTTTAGTGGAGAAACCACATTGGAACAGAGGCCCTGGTATATGAATGAGTTTACTCAGAATAATGCATAGACAAACATATTGTTTGATATTCTAAAGTCTATTTTATTTTATTCTTGGAGTGGGCTTGGGGAGGGAAAAATATTTACTGGTTGTGTGAGCTCAATGTTCTAGACTTGAACTTTTTTATCTGTGAAATGTGGAAATTAGGTTAGATTATTTTAGTATTTCCTCTAGTTTCAACAGTCCATGATTCAGTCTTAAAAATCACAGAAAAATTTTACATAAGAACTGAGTGTTCTGAAAGGAAGGAAAGTTTTCAGAAGATGCCCCAACTTAGTTAATAATGTCTTTTTATTTTTAAAATTCTGTTATCATGTTTGGAATATCCATGTCTATGAGGAAGAGGATCACTTTCCCTTGGACAGAGCTTGATAAATTTTTTTTTTTTTTTGAGTTGGAGTCTCACTCTGTCGCCCAGACTGGAGTGAGTGCGGTGACCGCTCCCGGCCACCGCAGCCTCGACCTGCTGGGCTCCGGCGATCCTTCCGCCTCAGCCTTGATAAAGTTTTTATGCTTTATTTTTTATTCTAGTTCCCTAAGTACCATGGCACATGACCTGTGAGAAGATCTCCATATTTCACAATCATGTTATCCTAAAGGCCACTCTCGTTACCTTAGTGTGTATTCCAGAGCAGAGGGAGTGATGAATATATGAGTTTAGAAAGACTGGCAAAAAAAAAAGAAAAAAAGCCAGCTCATGAAGAGTCTTATATACATACAATTCAGGATTAGGTACATAAATGGTCATCATACAGGTAAAGTTTGGGCTTCCCTTTGGTCCCCACTTCACCTGATTTGAGATCAGATACCCTTATTGATGTTATGTACCCCCTCTCTTTTCAAAATGTGCTAAAATGCTATTGATCTTATCAATGTACACACGGTACTCATCGTCCTCATATACTTACCACCGCTGTCTACTTCGAGACAATCGTGAGGAAGTTTTAACTCCCATTTAACTTGTTCACAGCCAGAAGCCCAGGCCAAGACCAGGTTTTGTCTTCCACACTCTAATCCCCATATTACTGTGGGCACATCTTATGCTCACCTGGCC
>CAUYQG010097195.1:0-23921 GCA_963574415.1 Tarsius wallacei
GCCCTGCAGGGTTGTCCCAGCAGGAAAGGAGCTGAGAAGGCAGCCAGAGCCAGTTCTATCACAGGAGACTCAACCTTCCCGTTGAGAGGAGCCAGGGTTATAGCTGGCAAGACACCAGCCGGCGTCAAACCTAAGAACGGCAAGGGCGCATGTGAGAGAGGGAGAAGTAAAGCCAAGGTCCTGGAAAGCCTGAGGCAGGGAGGTGAGGGCACCATCTGGGAAGAGCAGGCTGGAGTCAGGCAGTGTCTCTTCCACGGTGCCCAGCCTGCGAAGCGGCATTAGGCACAGGGGAGGGACGCAGAGACTAACGCAGACTCCAGGCTGGCAAGCCTTGAGGGATGAGATTGGCCCACCAGGGATGTTCTGCATGAGGGTGAAGAACTTGCTAGAATGTTTCTTGCATTTCCTCCCTCCCACCACATAGGAGGGAGGGGAGAGAGGCTCTCATGATTGGTGCAAGTGGCACACAGGAGTCAGAGGGCAGACCCCTGGGCACATGAGCCCCTTCAACTTTGGTCAAATTCCAGTGTTAGGGAGCAAGGCCCATTGAAAATAAAAAGTCACTTAACCAAACTGCTATGTGAAATGAGCTGACCAAAGGGCGTGCTCTTTTGTAAATTATTACCATAATCATTTACATGTAATGAGTGTTTAGCAACGTGGCTATACCTAGGATGCCTCACCCCCTTCCTGTCCCCACCTCCAATTCATCACCAAGACCTTAAACGTCTCCTGTGCCTGTGCTTTTTGGCACCTCCATCGAAGTCAAATCGTCTTTTGGCAAAGCTATTACAGGAGCCTCCTAACTTGCTTCCACAAATTCACTCTCATTCCTCCTCCAATACCATTTCTCTAGCCAGAATAGCAACTTTAAGGACACAAATATGTCATTCCCCTGCTTAGGACCCTTGAGTGGCTTCCTACCGCCCAAGAGCAAAATTCTTACCATTACCTGCAAGTCTCTGCATGCTGGGCTCCTCTCCATTCAATGCCCTGTCCCCAGTCTCTGAGTTCCAGCTATGCTGGCCTCTTTTGATCCCTTGTCATACCCTTGTTGCTCCCCAGCTAGGCTGCCACAGGACCTTTGCACATGCTGGGTGTGTGTGTGTGTGTGGCACACACTTCTCATTATCTCACGTCAGTCATCACTTCCTAAGGTAACATATTCTTGGCTGTCCTTGTGATAAGGTCAACCTCCCACTCCTGGAAACTTGGTTCATAACACAATGAACCTCTCCTTTGTTGCACTTACCATGCAGTTAAAATTTCACACTTGCCTCCCTAACCTGTAAGTTCGCATAGCAACGCCTGGCACACAGTGAGCCCTGGATAACCATTTTTTGAATTAAAAAACAACTCTCTGAGGTGGATTATCATCATCTCTGTTTACAGGTGGAAGGTCTGAGTATCCTGCCTAATGGGACAGACAGTTTAGTTTCAAACCTGGACAATCAAACCCCAAAACATACGGCCCCTACAACTTGTGCATATGCCTTTCAGGATGCAGCAGTGCTGGGGAAAAGACTTCTCCCCTTTGATTTCACTGCTTTTTGGAGCAGCAAGGAAGAATGGTAGAGCCCTTCCAGTAGGGCCTGGGGACCTTCCAGGCCAAGGCTGCCACTCCAGGCACCCAGAGCATCAGCAGGAGGCAGCCATCTGGAGCAGGAAGCTCTGTGGAAACTTAGGGAATGACAACAGTTTTGAGACACTCAAGAGACCAAAATCCCTCTTGGGATAGATATGAGTGGATTCAGGGTATGAGTGAAGACCTGATGAAAAGGGGCGAGTTTAGGAATGAGTAACAATTTCTAGAGAGCATGTTAACCCCCCATTGGAGGCCTGGGTCTCTCCTCTTGCAAACATGGTGGAGATGGCTGCTTCAAATATTGCTGTTCTCTGGACCTATTACAGAGGAAGCCACATCCCCTCACCTGAGGGTGTGGTTGAGGGGAGGGGAGCCATGAACAGGGCCAAGAGACCAGTCATTGTATCTGCCTCCTCCATCTTCTCCCCAAACTAGGAACTAGAGCTGGATAGGTTTACCTTAGGGTAAAAAGGAGGGGATTTTCCCATAGAGGCAAGTAATTAAAACCCAGGTACCATGAGGGTAGCTGTGACTTGCCAGTCTCCAAGGCTAAACTAGAATTTATTTAAGATCTGATACTCTGGAAAGTTAACTGGCTTTAAATTTTATGTCCTGAAATAATTGTTTTTGGTTCTCCTAAAAAAGCATTCAAATATTAATGTCAACTGGTTACAACCATGACACCGAAAATTTAAGGTGTATTTCAATATTAATTTTTACTGGGGTGCTACAAAAGAAATCAGTGTGTAAAAAAAAACAAGCCAGGTGTAAAACAAAAGTCATGGAAATGAGTCAGAGTTTCCCTCTTCATTGTTAGTTACGTACTTGGAGAACCTCTTTCCAGAGTATGTCTAACTTAGTCTGTTTGTGCTGCTATAACAAAATACCACAGACTGGGGAATTTATAAAGAATAGAAATTTCTCTCTCACAGTTCTGGAGTCTGGGAGTCCAAGATCAAGGGGCTGGCAGCTTTGTTGTCTGGTGAGGGCCTGGTATCTGTTTCCAAGATGGTGCCATGCTGCTACATCCTCCAGACAGAAGGATTTTCCGTATGGGAGGAACACTGTGTAGAAGGTGGAAGGGCAGGAGGGCCAAAGGCTGTGTGATGCCTCTATTATAAGGACCCTAATCTTATTCACAAGGGAAGAGCCCTCATGGCCTAATCACCTCTGAAATATCTGCCCACCTCTTAATACGATCACACAGGCCATTAAGTGCCAACACTTGAGTTTTGAAGAAGACACTTTCAAACCACAGCTAAGTCTCAGCTGAAAGCCTGAAGTATTCTTTTTCAAGTTACAGTTCATATTCATGAAATAACTGCCTCAAAATCTCCCTGTGAATGTGCAAAAATACAGGTTCCTGGGAACCTCCTCATGCCACTGAACCCTCACATCTAAGTGAAAAGTCAAGAGTTGCTATAGCTGGGAGCCATGGCATTTATATCTGAAAGGCATTGTCTCTGAAAGTATGGAGTTTCTTTTAAGTAGGGGATGCTACTCCATTACAGATGGTGACAATAAAAAAAGAGAAAGCCGCCACTTTTGTGTGACCTCTGATTTCTGCACCCCTTTTTAGAGAAAACAATCATTTATGCTACTTTTACTGACTGCCTACTGCCGGCTGGGCATGATACTAGGTGTTGAGGATTAAAAGATCTGTGAGATACAAGACCCACACCTGCTATTAGCGGGTGAGACAAAGCTGTCACAAGTAATGGCGAGAGAGGCAGATGGCTGCCACGGGAAGAGACCTGGCTCCCTGGCCGAGGAAGCCAAGGCCAGCAGCTTGAGTGCCGGCGGTGCTGCTCGGACTATGTCAGGGGCACCGTTGCCCGGCCACCTCTTGACTTTGCTCCTCCTGAGACCCTTTGAGAACAGATGGCATTGCTGAGGTCCCTTCATGTTTCTCAGCCCCTGCTGGCGCCTCCATTTCAACAATGAGTCAAGAAAACCATCCTCTAAGATTTGTAATCATCCAGGTCTTAACCACAGGATGCAGCAATATTGGTGAAAATGCCAAGGAAGAGGAGGACGTTCTGGGGGACCAGAGCCATGCACACCCTCCCTGAGTGAGGGGCAGCTCTCCTCTTCCTGGAGAGGGAGGTCACCTGACCACCGTGCAGCCAGAGCGGGGGCACACAAAGACTGGTCTCCAGGTCCTCCTCCTGTACCATGGCAGGCAGGGGGACAGATGTCATAGCCAGATTGTCTCCACATTGGAAAGCAGGGGGATCTTTTTCTCTACCCGGCTTCAACGACCTGGATCCCCACCACCAGCCTTCCCATGGCAGTCTGGAAATGCGCAATTGCCAACCATAAAGCAGCCCTTGAGCTTTAAGGCCACCTGCTCCCTTCTCACTAATCTCCCGGCGCCCAGGCAAGCAGTGAACATTCAATTCAATTCAAACACACATGGCCTCTCCATGCAAGACAAGAGCCCTCTGGAGCTGGAGATCTGAGGCAGTCTCCCGGGAGTGACCAAGGGAGGTAGGAGGCTCACCATTTAACGCCTTAGACAAACGACAGGATGTAGAAAGTCAGTCTGTTCACATAAATTGCACCGACAGCAAGTGCAGTTCAAGTTCAGCAGGCTGGAGCTGAGCCTCCCACACTGGGCTCTTCTTGCTTTTTCCTTCCTCTCCCATGAAAAGACTACCTCGTATTTCACCTCTCAGAGGTCTGAGGAAGGCAAGGATGGCCATGGTCCTTGCAACCTTCAACTGAGACTCAGTCAGCTCCCCAAACCAGGGAACTAAAGGGGTGAAATGAGAGGCCAGGAGTGGTAGCTCATACCTGTAATCCTAGCATTTTGGGAGGCCAAGACAAGAGAACTTCCTGAGTCCAGGAGTTTAAGACCAGCCTGGGCAGCATAGTGAGATCTCTTCTCTATAAAAAATTTAAAAAATTAGCCCAGACATCTTCTCTACAAAAAATAAAAAAATTAGCCCAGACATCTCTACAAAAAATAAAAAAAATTAGCCCAGATGTGGTGGCACTCACTATAGTTTCAGCTACTCGGGGGATCACCTGAGCCCAGGAGATCAAGGCTATGGTGAACCTTGATCATCACACTACACTCCAGCCTAGGCAACAGAGTGAGACCCCAATCAATCAATCAATAAAGGGGTGAAGGAAGCAGCAGCAGTTTGAGCCTTAGGGGTGGGTAGAAGGTTGTTTTTTGAGGGGATGAGGGAGAGAAAAGGGCAAGTGCATCCCAGTCTTCCTGGTACCTGGGAAGTTCTTTTCTCTCTTCTACAAATGCTGTGGGTGCTGATCAAGACAGAGTTTCACCTTCATAGCAGCCTTGAAGTTTAGACTCCAGGTAAGCAGCATAGACTACAATTCTAATCGTTAATTTCAAAAACCCAAGTTTTATTATTCTGACTGAGTCACAAAGTAAGTTTCAACAATTAAGGTGGCAACTCACTCACATCTGTTATTTCTGTGAGTGGAGCAGGCACTCTAATGAGATCACGAGTCACGGCAGATGGAAAGGGAAAAGGGGGTGCCCTTCTTTAATTTTAACAAATGAACGGATTGAACTGTACCTTCATTTTTCAGAGGAAAAAATGGTGGCAAAATACAAAGGGGGAAATTATTTACGCTGAGCAATGTTTTTATTCCCAGAAAGTGGTGTTAAATGGTCCAATCTTTCTTCAAAGCTTTATTTATTCTTTCCTGAGCAGGGAACAATTTGGATTGAGGATGAAACACTCAAAATAATCTTCTAGATTAGAAAAAACAAAGTCCTTGGAAGAGAAATTAGATTCAAGAATCGGAGAATCGAATGTCTTGCTCCTACTCCTGCTAAATATTGACATAAAAGAAACAGGAAACAGAATGTCTCACACCTAGTGGGTGCTCCATAATTATCTGCTGAGTGACTGATGAATGATTTACGCTGAGTCCCAATGGCTTTGTGCACCAGCAAGCTTATTCAGTCATTATAAAGGCAGGCAGATTTATGATTTATGGTTGTCCAGTTGCCCCCATGCCAATAACTCCTGGCCTGCTTCTAGGTCATTGCAAGCAGTCCAGGTAGTCTTTAAGCAGGCTTAACAATGGTATTCTCTGCGATTCCCATCTAAAGGCCCCATTGATGCTCTCATTTAGAAAAGGAGTATGGGGCACAATGGCCCATGCCTGTAATCCCAGCACTTAGGGAGGCTGAGGGGTGGGAGGATCACTTGAAGGCAGCCTGGGCAACACAGGACACCCTGTATTGACAGAAAAAAAAAAAAATAATTGGCCAGGCATACTGGTATGCACCCGTAGTCCCAGTTGCCCAGAAGGCTGAGTTGGGAGATTTGCTTGAACCGAGGAATCTGAGACTAAGGTGAACTGTAACTGTGCCACTGCACTCTATCCTGAGTGACAGAGTGAGACTTTGTGTCTAAGTAAATAAATGTAATAAATTTTAAAAAAAGAGAGATGGGAGAAATGCCAACTAGAACTGGTTTCCATTCTCCATTCACTAAGATAGTTTCTTCAGTCAAATAGTGACCAAGTTGAAGAATCTCACATCTTCGATCCTTGGACACACCTGGAAATGGGGCAAAGGCCACTCAGGTTGATCAGAGCCCATGATCTAACACTGCATTAGTGCCAGGAGCTTCCTGTCCTCTGGCCTCCCATAGCTCTGTGATCCTTAGCATATTAAAACTCATAGAGACTGGGTATGGTGCTTCAATTTGGGAAAATGAGAAAGTTTTAGAGAAGGATGCTGGGGACAGTTGCACAAAAATGTGGATGTACTTAGTGAAATGTACACTTTAAAACGGTTAAAATGTTAAAAATTTGTTTTGTATATTTCATCACAATAAAAATAAAAATGAAACATCAAGATATGTATCAGTCAACAACAGCAAACTAAGAGACAGGGATTGCGTTTCATTTATTTTTGTATCCTCCCCCATACATAGCATGTTATTCAACACACACATACACACGTTACAATTTTTTGTTGCGTGAATAAATTGAAGCTCTCCTATGTAAAATGTTTAGTCCCAAAACTACCATAAAACACATTTTCTGCAATTTTCTCTCTCTCTCTTTTTTTTTTTTTTTAAGATGTAAGGTACAATTCAGGGTATTTTCTGGAATTTTCAAGTTTGGAATAATAGCAACCCATGCAATTGCATCGGTACTTAACTTCCTCTTGAAATTGACAAAAGAATTGGAGACAAAATGGTCAGACAGCTTATATTAAAAAGCCTCTAACTGGTCCCTGCTCTAGGTATATAAGTAAAATACAAGGGGAAAGTGGACACATATTCTTTTTATAACTCTTGCCTTAATTTATCAGTTCATTCCGGATAGAGCCTCCTGGATCAACTATCATATTTATGAACTGGCTCAATCTCACCTTTAATTTCATGTCAATAACTATATTCAAACACGTATAAGTCCTTAAACAAGCACACTTCCCCTGTAGTCACTGAGATGCTAAAGAATAGCAAACATTTACCACCAAGCTGGGAGACTGAGTGAGACTCCACCTCAAAAAAAACCAAAAACAAACAAACAAAAAGAAATAAAATGGGGTCTTAAACTATGCAACAAATTATAAAGAGCCTTTTTTACACTTTACTGCAGGACAATCACATCATTTATCATGCTAACAAAGAACAGAACTCTTTATGCTAAATGCTAGGTGAGTCAAGAGTAGTCAGAGGCCAAGGTGATTTCATAAAATGTACAATATTTTAAATGAAACACATTTTATCATTTTAACATCTTAGTGGTAGACAGTCAAAGAGCCCCTCTTTTAATTCAAGCAAAAGAACAAGTTATAATTGACATACAAATTGTGGCAGAACATTATTTGGTTCCCTTAACTAAATTACACACACCACTTAAAATCCTGTTTACAGTATCATTTTGTACACACTCCCAAGGGATTAAGCAAACAGGGGTTGCTATACAAAGATAAATCTTGGCTCAAGCTGTGTCCAAATCCTTATCAAGGTTTTGAATTCATTGAGGAACCATTTCTTGGGATAAGGGGAAAGTAATAGAATTGGAAGAGGGATTTAGAGAAAAAAGGAGATAAGAAAACTATGCCCACATTAGGCACTCAATAAATGTCTGCTGAACAAAAGGATGAGAGCCAGAGTAAGGAGGCTTAGGATGGGTGGGTGGGGAGGGGACGGGCTTAGGAGCCACACCAGATAAATGGCAGAAATAAGAAGGAGCTCTCATTTATTTATTATTTACTTATTTAAGTCAGGGTCTTACTCTAGCATGATCACAACCATCACAGCTTACAGCAACCTTGACCTCCTGGGTTCAGGCGATCCTTCCACTGCAGCATCCTGAGTAGCAGGGACTACATGGGTGGGCAACCATGCCTGGCTCTTTTTTTTTTTTTGGTAGAGACAAGATTTCGCTATTTCTCAGACTGGTCTCAAACTCCTGGGTTCAAGCAATTTGCCCGCCTCAGCCTTCGAAAGTACTGGAACTACAGGTGTGAGCCACCACACCTAGCCAAGGGGATGAGCTCTTATCAAGGACAGCTGTTCAGGTCAGGCACTGTGGCTCACGCCTGTAATCCAAGCACTTTGGGAGGTCAAGGTGAGAGGATCACTTGAGACCAGGATTGGAGACCAGTCTGGGCAACATAGTGAGACCCTGTTTCTACAAAAATTAAGAAATTAGCCAGGCGTGGTGGCACATGCCTGTGGTCCCATCCCAGTTACTTAAGAGGCTGAATAGGGAGAGTCACTTGAGCCCAGGAGTTCAAGGCTGCAGTGAGCAGTGATCACATCACCACACTCCAGCCTTGGCCACAGAGAGACACCCTGTCTCTTTAAACAACAACAAAAAATCCAGCTGTTCAGAATGCGCTGCCTTGCAAGAACATTCAATATCTGAGTGACCCAGCGGAGGCAGATATAGTGCCCTGCCTCCTCCAGGTATATATATCTACTTCCCATCCTTCCCTCTTCCCCTTCTCCTGGCCCTTGCCCTTCATCATGCAGTTTAGCATCTACTTATCACCTACTGTATGCCAGCCAATTCAATTTTTTCATTTCATGCCTCTTGCCCGGTCTCCCACTTTAGCTCTCTTCTCCTTCACCTACCTAATCTCTTATTCACTCCTGAAAATTATTTTGAAAATTCAGACTCTAATGCAGACATCTACACACCCCAATTCTAGTGAAGCAAATGTACTATTTTTTTTGTTTTCCTTTTTTTTTTTTTCTGAGTAGCGTGGCATTTGGGGACCACAGACATAGCCAGCCTTCTACCTGGTACATCAATCTCTGAGATTTTCCCACATAGGGAGACATCATTGTCTCCTTCTCTTCTTCTCTTTCAGTATTAATTACTGGGCTCGTGCTCTGGAGATGCTGATTAAATAAGCCTGAAATGACTTTTAAAGCTCCCCTGGTGATTCAGATAATCAGTAGGTTTGAGAAACACTAGACTAGGTAACCTCTAAACTTTCTTTTCTTCATGAATCAAAACCCTGCCCCCTATCTCCCAGAAGCAGACTATACAAAGGATTTCTACTTTATAGTTAAATAAGATGGTAGGAAAAAGATAACTGGAAAGAGAGATCTGCTCACTCAGAATATTCCAGGACCTGTCTCCCTCCCACTAAAAGGTCAACCACACTGGGCCATGTCATCCTCTAGCATACTCAAGTACAACATGAATAATCTGACCCAGAACTTGGAGACAATGAAATAACCACACAGCACAGCCAGCATCCAAATCAAGTCCACAGAATGGATGAGAAATATCAAATGGACCAGCCTAAGCCTGCAGTCAATCAAATCTCAAAGCATGGAATTTCTATGCTTTGGGAGGTCCCCTGGAGAGGACATTCAGTAGTATCCTTCTAGGGCAGGGGTCCCCAACCCCCAGGCCTGTTAGGAACCAGGCTGCACAGCAGGAGGTGAGGGGCGGGCTAGCGGAGCTCCATCTTCTGTCAGATCAGCAGCAGCATTAGATTCTCATAGGTACTTGAACCATATTGTGAACTGTGGTTGTGAGGGATCTAGGTTGCATGCTCCTTATGAGAATCTAATGCCTGATGATTCCCCCATACCCCTGTCACGTGGAAAAACTGTCTTCCATGAAATTTGTCCCTAACGCCAAAAAGGTTGGGGACCGCTGCTCTAGGGAGACACTGAGAAACAAACAGAATCAAGGTACTCATTCCCCCACACTGAGTCTGAAAGCTGGCCTCCATGCACATGGTCATCTGCACTCTCCTGTCCCCATCTATACCCCAAATCCCAGTTCAGAGACCTCTCTAGTGCCTGAAACCATTTCCTTCTTGAATAGTTGGCAGGTCTTTCTCTCTTTTAAAGTCTCACCTTTGAATTCCATATCAATAACTGTATTCAACATGTATAAGTGCTCAAACAAGCAGACTTCCCCCTTGACTCAGTGAGATGCTGAAGAATAGCAAACATCTACCACCAAGCAGTTCAAATAAAACAGGGCCTGTGGCACTTATATAAGGATTTTAAAGAGTAGGTGTCACACACATGTCCTTACTCTCTTACACCATTGTGAACACTCTGAGAGACTACACACATCTGATTTGTGTCCCTTACAATGTTGGCCTTGTTCTTTGAACATGGTGAATAAAAAATAAACATTTCGTAAATAAATTCATTCCACAGATACTTTATTGAGTGACTACTATATGCCAGGAACTGTTCTAGGTACTGGAAATAGAGTAGGAAACAAAATAGACAGAATCCTTGCCCTCCTGACCCTTAGATATGCAAAATCTGAAAACAAGTGCTGCAGGGAAAAGATGGATACAAGCTAGAAATAAATGCTGTAGGGAAAAGAAAAGCAGAAAAGGGAAACGGGAGGTGTTGATGGTGCTACCTTGTCAAAAACAGTTCACCCTGGAAGGTTTGCAGGAGGTTTATGTGTGAGTAAAGGAGGTGAGGGAGGGAATCGTGCAGACATCTAGCGGAAGAATGTTCCAGGTACAGGGAACAGAAAGCTGCAAAGCCCAGAGGAGGAAGCATGTGTGGCATGCTCAAGGACTGAGGAGGCCAACATGGGAGGAGAAGAGAGATTGAAGGGGAAAGAAGCAGGAGAAGAACAGAGAGGTAATGAGGCTGATAAGTGGGGGTCAGAACGTGCAGGTGGTGTAGACCAGTGTAAAGACATATGTACTGTCTATCATTGTTATATCAAACTGAGATATGGCCGGGAGAGCATTCAAAGATAATTCCCATACTTGAATCCTTACAGACAAACTGCTACCTAGCTTAGGTAGGCAAACTGAAAAGCAATTTAGGCATACACTTCAACACAAGAGCTGAATCTCAGCCAGTCATAGCAGCCAGACTTCAACCACTCCCAGGCAGCCAACTATTCAGACCATGATCAAATACAGCAAACGCTGAGTTGTGACCAATCTAGCTAATGCTGAGCTGTAAACAATGTGGCTGTTTCTGTACCTAATTTCCATTTTCTGTAAGTCATTTTTCTTTGCCCATGAATTTGCTCTGACAACGTGGCATCCCTGGAGTCTCTCTGAACCTGCTATGATTTTGGGGGCTGCCCAATTCATGAATCATTTTTTTCTTGCTCAATTATACTTAAATTTAATTTGTCTAATGTTTTTCTTTTAACAAATTTGACTTGCATTAACAGGGTCACTCTAGTATCTGTGTCAAGAATAAAGGACTAAGGGGCAAGAGAGAAAGAAGAGAGAGCAGGTAGGGGTTGCAAAAATAATCCAAGCAAGAGAAGTTGGTGATGTGGACCAAAGTAGAGGAGGTCAGACTCTGGGTCTATTTTGAAGGTACAGCCAACTGGATTTACTGAACACAAAATACAGAGAGAAGTCAAGGACAACTCTAAAGATTCTGCCCTGAGCAACTGTTAGGATGAGTTGCCACTCCTGAGATACACAAGGTGGGTGGGAAGAGTGGTGGGGAGGGGTGAGGTGGGTGGTGCAGGGTTCAAGATGGAACTGGACTTTGGACATACTAAGGTTGAGCTTCCAGGTGGAGATGTCGAAAAGGCAGTTGGATACATAAGAATAGCTTGGTAAAGGGGTCCAGGCTAGAAGTATATCTTTGAGATTCACCAGTATATAGATGATATTTTAAGCCATGAGACTAAGAAGCCCAAAAGATGGTCTGTAGAAAGACAAGAAAAGAGATGACATGATTTGCCCTGGGTCAGGTGGCTGGGGGGAGATTCACTAAAACCATCTTTCTCCCCCTTTAACCTACAAGCAGGAATCAAGAACAGACAAAGTGTCTAGAAAGCCTTGCTGAACAGGGACCACCTTGGCCTTCACCTTCCTGTAGATTCCTGGAGTTGGAGGATTGAGAGGGTAGTTACAATCCAGAACAGATTTGTGTGACTCAATTCAGAAGAACAGAAAAGTGGGTAGAAGCTGTTTGATTCAGTATAGAACCACCCTGGGTCAAGATTCCAAACATGGTAGTTGGTGCCAAGTTATCTTTAGCATTCAAACTTTATTCAGAGTGCTTGATAATGAATTTTATATCTGTCTGAAGAAAAGTATCAATGATTCCAAAGGAGAGCAACCCTGGGAAGTGAGGTCAGAAAATGCTTCTTCTGAAAGAAAAAAAAAAAAAAAAGCAATACTAAAATCATGAGTTTAGCAATCACCAGAAAGCCCTCCATCATAAAAGATGACTTGATACTATACTGTAGATGAGACTGGAGTATTTTCCCAATCTTCCACAGGAGTCCAGAATGCTTTCCAAATTCAATCAAGGACACCCAGGTGTCTTCCTTATCCAATCAAGAGATCAGAATCTCTCCTAAATCAAATAACAGTGGTCCTGAAAAATGGGACTAGGATGTAAATAAAGTCATCAAAGAACAATGAAATCTGCCCTATTACATTATGCCCTCTGTCTGAAGTGGCACTGTGTCAACAGAAACATATTAAGAAGTGAGGGATAGGGGCTGTGGAGTGGTGTCAAATATTTTAAATGTAGTGCTATTCACCTGGTGCTTTTGGAAAAATGGATTACACAGACCTTCAAAGAATGATTTCAGTGATATCCAGAAAAAAGAATTTACAAGAAGAATTCCCTTTGTTCTGATCCCATGCCAATCCAGCTTCTGCTGGACCTGCCCACCACGATGGCATGCCCTGAGTAGCCAGAGGGGTCTTTTTACCAGTTCCAAACAAAATTTATGATTTTAGAATGTGTTGTATAAACATTTGTCTGACCGTTTAGTTAAGCTATTACCAAAAGAAGATTCACAAAAATAGATTATTTCACCATTAAACCAATAATACCAGAAGTAGATTAATCTGTTCTAAATTAAAAGCCCTTAATGCTTTAAGTACATACATATAAAGTTAAATTTTGACCAAACAACAGAATGTAGCAACCCCCTAATAAAATAAAGAGCCCTGATAATAAACAGATTTTTTTCAACAGTGACTGAAACTATGGTAGAATATAATATTCTACTTTTAAAAAATATTGTTGAATTTTCTGTGTGAGTGAAAACTACTGAAAAGAATCAGATTTAAATGTGATGTAGTTACTCACTGTAAAATAGGTCTTTGGGTTTAAAACAAATATGGCAGAAAGTAATTAGTTGTGGAAATACAAATCATACCAAGAAGTAAAGCATGCAAAAAATAAAACAATGACTAAATCAAGTCTAACTTAAAAAAAAAAAAAAAATCAAACCTGCCCACCTTACACCCCTGCTCCAAAGGCTTCCCACTGATCTTAAAATTCTGGCTCCCTAGCCGGGCTCAGTGGCTCAGCCTGTAATCCCATGCCTTGGGAGGCTGAGATGAGTGGATTGCCTGAGCCCGCGGGTTCGAGACCCGCCTGGGCAAGCGAGACCTCATCTCTACAATAAATCAAAAAAAAAATTAGCCGAGCGTGGTAACGCACGCCTGTAATTCCAGCTACTTGGAAGGCTGAGGCAGAAGGATCGCCGGAGCCCAGCAGGTCGAGGCTGCAGTGGCCGGGAGCGGCCACTGCCCTCCAGCCTGGGTGACAGAGTGAGACTCCAACTCAAAAAAAAAAAAAAATTCTGGCTCCCTGACTTGGCCTAAAAGGTCCTCCTGGTTGAACCCCACCAACTTCTCTAGTTCTACCTTATACTAGACAGCTACTCTGGCCTGGTAGACATTTCCTGAATATTCCCCTCTTTTTTAACTCAGGCTCTGACTATTCAGTCTTTGAGCCGGTCACCTCCTGGCCACAGCCGTCCTCTACCTCAGGATCTAAGGGTCCTGACCCCCCATTGTCCCTTGGTTTTTCCTTCTCTAAGCCACCATGTTGTTTATCACCCACTCGACCCCAGAACCCCAGCTCCTGGCAGTACACAGATGGTCTACTCCCCACAGCTTTACACTTCCTACTGCAGATTTTCAAAATCGAGTTTACTGGGTAAGGAGCCCATTCATACAATGACAAGCCCACATATGTCAGTATTAAAGGCCATTGAAATTCCAAACACATGAGGGGGCTCAGCAAACCCCAATAAAATAATTGAGTCCACTGAGGAAACTGCCTTGTTACGCAGTCCCCTTTGAGGTCCAGCTCCAAATTACATAGGGCATTTGCTCTTCAGACAGTGAAATTCACTTCAAAGCAGATGGGAAAATTGTTTCTGAGGGTCCTTGAGGACCATACCAAGAGGAAAAGGCTGTTTGTGAAGCTTCCTAGAATTAATGTCTTTTTCCCTGACTAAATAAAATAATTAATTATTTAAAATGAGGGTAGAAATGTGGCAAGGAATCATCCTTTTTAGAAGTACCATGAACAATGAGGCAGCACTCCCCTTATCAGTAAAATCTCTCCGTGGTCATGGTAGCCATTGAGGGCTGTGCATAGATATTTTGGATGGCCTCCTTCCTGGCATAGGGCCTGTGCTTTGCTGCCCCTGTTAGGTGAGGCCATGGGACTTGTTTTGACAAATGAACTCTGAGGTGAAGTGATGCTTTTAAGAGCCAGTGGGTGCCCCATGTGGCCCTTACCTGGCCTTGTTAATCATGGCCACATGTGTCTACACAGAGCCACATCAGCCTGAGTCCCTGAGTGACGAGGGTAGGACCCCACATCAGCCCATACATGCTCCACAGAATGAGTGAGAATAAGACTTGGCTGTTTTAAGTCAATGTGATTTTGGGTCACTCCTGACTGCAACGTGATCTACCCTCTCTTGATTTTCACACTGAGTTGATTGGTTACTGCTTGGTGGAATGATAAATGATCATTAGGTTCCTGTACAGACAAGGAGGCTGCAGAACTATCGTAGAGAGGTAGCCTTCACTCTGTGGGCCCCTGAGTCCCACACCCAGCGGCAAGGAACCCAGCATCTTCCAGTCAGCAGTGACTCATTCATACACACTACTCGGCAGACCCTGGGCTAAGTGCTAAGAAGAATGCGGTAGCAGACTATTGCTGGAAATTTCTGTGATTATGTGAGGAGGGTCCCTGTGGCAAGATGAGCAGTCTGGAAATCAGTGAGGTAGTTGGCAAGAAAAACAAGTAGAGGACGGATGACAGGAACCTCACTGGAGCAGCTCTGTAAGTTTGTGCAACTTTCACGAGACACTGTTGGTATTTAGAACTGACCACAGCTAGGCACTTTCCTAAGTGCTTCACCAGTGTCAATGCCCTTTGTTCTCACAACCACCCTGTAAGAGAGGCAATGCCCTTGTTGTCATTTTATAGATAAGGAAGGAGATACAGAAAGAAGCTGAATATTTAAAGGACCTACCTCAGAAATTGGGTATGGTTAATAATAGTCTGGAATTAAAAGAGGGAAAGACCTGTAACAACACATGACAGCCAAGAGTCAACAACAGATGGTATGTTTAACTGAAAGAAGGTTCTGGCTGCCCAACCATGAGCATAAAAGGTATGAAAGGGAAATTAGTCAATCCCACCCCCAATGGACGAATAAAACCACAACCTAATGATCAAGCATATCTCAGCCAGGCTATGTGGCTACCCCTGTGTGTCCAGCTTTGTTTGCTCATTCATTCATGAACTCATTCACAAATCTTTTTGGGCACCCACCATTTGCAGGTACTGTGTCCTCCACTCTGGGATATGACCCCTAAACAAACTGATGCAGTGGTTGCTTTCAGGAACCTATCATTCAAGTGACGAAGACAGACATACTGGGAGTGAGGGCCCACTGAGGGCAAAACAGAGCTCACACATCCACATTTTTGGCAGACATAAGTTCAATATAAAGTGCTGTCCCCTAAAATGTAATTACAGTAATGGCATAACACAACCCTATGGCCACAAAGGGGATGGAATGGGGGAGGAGACAACGGGAAGGGTGTCCATATTAACCAGGCAGTGGCTGGATATGCCCATCCAAGGGAAGGCTACAATGATGGAGACAGCCCCTCCATACTCCACGTAAGAGCAGCCTCAGCTCAAAGACAAGATCAGCAAATGCTGAGTCTTCCTATGCTCACCTCACACACTACTTGGTATACCTGTTCTCCAGGTGCACTCAGATGTGTGACTCTACCTACAAATTAGTTACCAAAGAGCCCACATATTAACTTCTAAATCAATCTATGTCAAAGAAGACAATGACATTTAACCTGCCCAGTTTAGCTCACCAGGTTGTCGCAATTAATCCTTCTTCAAAAGCCAGAAGAATCACTGACCTGCCATCAAAATGAACTAAATAAAACTTGGGAAATATGTGAACTGTCTGTGATTTTGGCATTTAACCTGCCCAGTTTAGCTCACCAGGTTGTCGCAATTAATCCTTCTTTGCTGCTTTTCTCAGATGTTTAAAATAAATATGCTTCTAAATATGCATGGACATAAGATCCTATGTTAATCACTGAAACTTTTCTGTTTCACCTGCTCATCTTAAGAGTCTCAGTTTGGCGACTGGGAACCCACACTTATATGTTAGGCAGTATATCTGTACTAACTCTTCATGTACTATGACATTTGGAAGCATTTTTATGAGCAGCAAATTTTCCTGATGTCCTAAGACAAAATACATTTATGTTTCATTTGACTTCCTTCTTGTAGAAGTAGAGTAATAAAGTTGAACTTACATATCCATTTTCACCAACTCATTTCCTTTTCATAATTTTCAGATCTTACTGTCCTACAGAAAATTCAAGTCAAGCTTATGACTAACATCAGCCAGAATTGCTTTCTAATAGTCTAAGATAACTCATTAAAAAAACACTCCCTTTCAAATATGAAAACTCTAATTTATCACAATAATCATGAAAGATATAAGCAGCAAACCCAGAGCATTTGTACCATTTGTACAGAACAGGTATTTATGGATTTCTAGCATAATGATGTTTCAGTCAATGACAGACTGCATACCAACGATGGTCCTACAAAGTCATAATACCGTATTCTCACTGTACCTTTTGTATGTTTATGTTGAAGCCTTAATCCCCAATGTGATGATGATATTTGAAAGAGAGGTCTTTGGTGGTAATTGGGTCATGGGAGTAAAACCCTCATGAAAGTGATGAGTGCCCTTATAAGAAGAGACCAGGCAGAGATTACCTCTATCTTTCTGCCATGTGAAGATATAGTGAGAAAGTGGCCATCTGCAAATCAGGAACTGGGACCTCAGTAGACACTGAATCTGCTGGCATCTTGGTCTTGGACATCTCAGCCTCCAGAACTGTGAGAAATAAGCTTATGTTGTCTACGGGGGCCAGGTGCAGTGGCTCACGCCTGTAATCCCAGCACTTTGGGAGGTTGAGGTGGAAGGATTGCTTGAGGCGAGGAGTTCGAGACCAACGTGGTCAACAGAGTGGAACCTGACTCTACAAAAAAATATTTAAAAAGTAGGCAAGTGTGATGGCATGTGCCTATAGTCCCAGCTACTCAGGAGGCTGAGGCAGGAGAATTGCTGGATCCCAGAAAGTCAAGGCTGCAGTGAGCTATGATTCATTGCACAACTGTACTCCAGTCTCAGCGTAAGACCCTGTCTCTAAAACATAAATAAATAAGTATTTATGTTGGTTAAGCCACCCAGGCCATGGCATTTTATTACAGCAGCCTGAACAGACTAAAACAGAGAGGCTGAACAACTTGCCCCAAGGTACCAACTTGGAAGTAGGCGGGCCAGATTCAAACCCAGCAGGTATGGATGTAGAGTGTGTAACCTTCACTAAACTAAACTAAAATTGTTCTGTTGCTGACAATAACCTGAAGATCTGTAAACACCATGCCGACTTGGTGAAAATGGCTGAATTTCATCAAATGGATTCAGTCAAATGAATTTCTTTAATATCCTTTACACCCACGCTAGTTAGTTATATCATCAACTTGAAATTTGGCATTTCCAAATAACGAATTCTTATTCCATCATGGAGTCCTATTTCCCACTTCAACTAGCAACTGCTTTGGATGAAGAAGGGGACAAACACAGTGCAAAGGATTGACCGCGGAAAGTAATTCCATTGCAAGTCAAATTTGAGAAGCAACAAGAAAGAAAACCTGTCATAGCCCCAAATCATCAATAAATCAAGTCACGTTTAATGAAAGATCGTAACAAATACACACAAAAAGTGTGCTATGTTAGTCAAAAAGTCGACTCACACAGGCAAACCTAATAACTGAGCTCTGCAGCAGGGCACAATTAAGGTAAAGGACAAAGCATCGTACTGTGTTTAGAAACCATAGGCTAGGTTTGTTGGTGACATTTTTCCTAATTAAGGTATATACAAATATATATATATAACCATTATGTGCAAGGAGTCCTTTTTTAAATGTGAGAAGTGAATGACTTGGGGGAACAGTATGTGAAGTACAAGTGAAAAGTCAGGGCAACAGAAAAGAACGCTGAGAGCCAGCAGTTAAATATTCAAGACAACATTTGTAAATGTTCTACCAGATGATTAAAATTTCTCCTCTAAGGACAACCTGAATCCTAGAGCAGAGAGGAAGGGAAAATGCCCACCACTACCCACCCCCTCCCTGAAAAGCATCCTGAAATAATTATAACCTCCAGAGAGACGGTCAATGCCGGAAGAGGCCGGGCTAGGCAACCCTTATCAAGAACACCCCGTAGAATGCCAGCCTTCCCCGAAGCGCTCAGTCACTCAGCCATAACAACACATCACTCCAGACACGGCTCAGTGGCCAGGCTTTCTCCACATTCACACAATCCGAGGTTTCATACTTCTCACACCCCCCCCAGTTGCACTGTTGGGTGACAGTCCTAAATCGCTGCCAGATGGCCTTGGTATCACTGTGATCCTCACATCACGCTTACATAGATTGCTTCTCCCATGTCACCCACTGAAGTGACCACAGGAAGGTCCTCAAGACACACGCCCAAAACAGCCCTTCCAAGAAAGACTTCAGCTGTGACAACACTGACATCAGAGAAGACAACAGAAGGCACTTGGGTGAGCTCACGAGATATGTCTACATGTGTCAAGTTCCTTATGATGAAAAGTAAAAATTTCACATCTTACAGTCCAAGGTGCTTACATCTCATTAAAGCACTTTCCCCAAATACTGTCACGTGTAGCTCTGTAACAACTCTTTCATGCAGGTGAAACCAATATTTCCATGTCACAGATGGCGAAGCTGAGTCTCAGAAAGGCAGATTCAGTTATTTGTGCACACACGCAGCTAAAGGTAAAGCCAAGATGTGCACGAATCTATACTATTCTGTCTCAAATATGATACTAGCTAACATTCTTTGAATGCTTCCTATCTACCAGACACTGTGCTAAATGCTTTATTACATGGATCAACTTAATTTCACAACATCCCTTTTGTGACCCCCCTTACGCATACTTTACAGATGAGAAAACCAAAGAACAGAAAGGCAAAGTAACTTTTCCAAGGTCACACAGTCAGTATGTGCAAGACTTGGGACCCAGACTCCTGTCTTTCAGGTTCATTCTGTGCATGGATATTATTCTTCAGTTCTATTGCAGTTATACTTAGAAGAAAGAGTTATTTTGTGTCATCTATGTGAGAGAGTCGTCATAGAAATAATTCTTTTTTTTTTTTTAATCAGCCCATGAACTAAAGGAAGAGAGTTAACACAAGATGGGTGTTTGAGAATTCAGATTCTAGTGAAAGGCAAATCTGCAGTTAGTTTCCATGTATAAAGACAGGCCCACGTGGCCAGGTCCCCAGGCCTAGACATATCCTGGACATGTCACACCTGGGCCATCTGCTGCCCTAACTTTGAAGATGAAGGTTTTGCAGCTCCCAGTCTTTTTCCTCCCTGGGTCTCCCCAACGCCACCCCAGACTGGTTCCAATCTCAGGACAGGCTGACGTCACAGGCCTCCCTTCCTCCCAGGAGGAGGTGGGTTGTAAAGTATTTTAGGAAGTAGAACAGAGCTTTGAAAAACACTTCTCTGCTCACAGGCCTGGGGAGTATCTAGAGAGCTAACAAGCACAGCTGCCTTCTTTCCCTAGAGATGTCTAGATGCTGAGCAGGTCATCCAAGAGCTACACAGACCTCATTGTCCCTCCTTCCCTGCGGATGAAAAAATCGGTCACCTGTGAGATTTGAAAATCTACACATCAAAGAGTACACCTAGACGATTCCTATTCTTCCCAACCCAAGCTCAAATCTATCTCTTCACCTTGGATTATCATTTCCATTCCTAGCAATAAAATAACCAAGGATGTAAAGACCGTCTACAGTGTTTCTGATATAGTACTTTGTGTTATCATGATAATTTTTGAAAGTTGGGAGTAGATTGTATCTTTCACAATTCCAAAAAACAAAAGAAGACACAAAGCAGTTGAGGCTATGCTTAAGCTAGAGATAATAATCATCTCTTTGGTGGAGACACTTCCGGTGGGCTTATAAATCAATCGTACTGGCTTCACTTAAAAATTGAAGAATTGAACTTCAAGGATTGGACCTGCATATTAAGAAAATAACAAATCTCCACATGCTGTGACCATCCTCTTTGATCACACCCCAGAGTCCTGTGACATTCTCTGGTTGGTTCTACTCCTCAGTCGGCCCTCAGAGGCAGCTTCCACTGTTCTCAGGGCCCCCACGACAGGCTCCTCTGTCTGCACTTGGGGTTTCCTCCAGCCTCCTACACAGGCTGGGTTGTGAGACAGACCAGCTGAACCCCTAGGTTCAGACCTCCCACCACAACTCCCAGGAAGGCCTGAGAAAGGTCACAGGAAACCGTGGCAACGTGGTGCCGGCAACTGATCATAAAATACAGACATCCAGGGAAGGTACAAATGACAAGAGCAAGGCTCTGCGCTAAGGGCCTCATGGTAGCTGCATGCAAGGTGAGGGCCACTCTCTGCTCCAGGAGACACATGCACAAGCCCTGTGGGAGGCTGTAGTCACGACACACAACCTTCTAAATAGCACATTCATGAGCAAGGTAAAACATTAACAAATGAACAGCTGGACAATGAGGCTAACGGCACAGTAATGAAGGAAAACTCATAAAACACAAGGAAGTCCTTCTTCCTCTGCGAAAGATGGGGACTCAGGTGATGGGTCTGTCCTGGCCTACTGGGAACATCACTGAGGTTTTGCTGCACATTCAACTGACCCAGATAAAATAGCTCACCCTCTACTCTCTGCCTCCCTGACATCTGTCTGTCCTGAGTTGAACCCAGGACCTCACAGGGTGCTACATCAAACGGGTCTCCAAGAAGAACATGGGGTTGAGGGACTTTGGGGACAGCAACGAGCAAAAGAAAGCAATGATTCAGGGCTGCTAATGTATTTGCACCCTACAGATATGTATGTGCCTAACCCTACTGGGGAGAGAAAGATGGAGAAGGATGGAAAGGGGAAAAGGAAGGTAAAGCTATCCTTAACATCACTGGAGCCGCACAGAAACTCCATGTCCCCCAAGGCCAGGTCCTAGAATGCATGACATATGATCATTCCTTCCCACCCTCTGCTGTCAACAGATAGGTTCCAGCCCTCGGTCACACTGGCAAGGATTTTCAGTTCTTATCTACCAAGATAGTTCCCTTCCTAATATAAACCTAGACCTAGTGCTCACTCCATTAAGTGACACCCATATACGGGTCTGAAACTGTCACTTCATTTTTCCTGCTTCTCTCCAGATCCTTTCACAGAAACAACAGGCAGAGAAGGGGTATACCTTAGTTTTTTGGAGTTGTCAAGTGCATCTCTCCTTTCAGCTGGACACACAGTGTAGAGATGGCCTGTGCCCCTTTCGCTGAGTACAAAGACAGGCTTAACGTGCTCAGAGGGCAATTCAGTGTCAAAAACATCTGTCACAAAGCTACCCAGCAAGACATCTGTCAGGAACTAGGGTCGGGTTGGCAGACTAGAAACATGGATATTAGGCTTTCTGGTAGAGGGAAGGCAGCAAACAGGATGTAGAGTCAGGAACATGGGCAGGAAGCCTGAAGGTAGAGAGAGAGGAACGCACCAGCACATAGAGTAAGGCCAGATCACATGGTGGGTGGGACCAGCCCCCCAAAATTAGCTGTTTCTAGTGATATCTCTTCCTACTTCCCCGAGAGACCTCATCTGAATAAAACACACCTCCTCGCCCATAGGGTGCTCCTCACAATGATCAGGATTCTTCTGTTTAAAACCACTCATTGGCCAAGCTTGATGGCTCAGCCTGTAATCTCAGCACTTTGGGAGGCCGAGGCGAGTGGATTGCCTTAGCCCACAGGTTCAAGACCAGCCTGGGCAACTTGGCGAGACTTCGCTACAATAAATCAAAAATTAGCTGGGTGTGGTAGCGCACACCTATAGTTCCAGCTACTTGGAAGGCTGAGGCAGAAGGCTTTCTGGAGCCCAGCAGGTCGAGACTGCGGTGGCCAGGAGTGTGCCACTACATTCCAGCCTGGGCGACAGAGTGAGACTCCAACTAAAAAAACAAAACAAAAAACAAAAAACAAAAAAACCCACTCATTAAGTACTCTGCTAAACCCAGACACCTGCAGCAATGGTGAAGAACTGCCCTTCTGTGGGCTAACAATGCCTAAAGAAAAACCTCACTTCTGTGATCTGCAAGGGATTTGTTTGAATGTGGACAACATGAAGATGATAATAAAACTCTACCAGCCCCAGAGACACCAGTCCATGAATCCACTAAAATATCAGTAGAAAGATACAGATCATGAATTAGACTAAGCAAATCCTTCAGACAAACTAAGGAATTCTCACAGTTATTGGGCCCTGAACCTATCTGTTATTTTAAATAAGACAACAACAGGATGTTGCCTCTCTGTGGTCTCTTTGACACTAAGACATACAAAGAAGGGGAAAGTTCGGTTTAATCCAAAAAATATTGCCTGGAATCAGGAAATAAGATGAGATAGTTGCCAAGGAAGTCAGACACAAACTGGACCATGGGCATTCTGCCTCCCACTGAATTTGTAGAAGCAATGATCAGCTTAGTTATTCAAAGAAGCCATGAACATTCCAGTAGAGAGGAAGATGGGAATCCCCCCAGGGCTGGCCTGCCAGGATCAGCCTGCAGGGCCAGCTACAAGCCTTGCCTGTGTTCCACCTCTAGTCCCCCACATTCTACTCCCCACCTAATGGTGCTCACTGGGTCCCTCCTGTTCACTCCAGTTATAAGAACCCCTCCCCCCACAAAAGGCAGGTAATTTGTCAAGAAATAACCCCCCAAGAAAGGGAAAAGAACACCACCATGTCAGTCCAGTGTTCTAAATGTCCCCAGTGGAGTTTCGAATTATTTAGTAACTTATGACTTAGGTGTGGCAAGTTTAGAGATCCTGTTACAAAGACAGAACTTCAGAAGGAGATGTTTTCAGAGCCCTCTATAGCAAATAAGACTAGTCAACCAAACAGCGTTATAAACCACCACAGACACGCTGCACTTGTGGTTCAAACTGCATTTTCCTGTCATTTCCCAGGCCAGGCTGGAGTATGACATCCAGGTTTTATTTTAACTGGTTCTGCTGAGAAAACACCATCCCTAAACCTAGCACAGTCAAAAGCCATGGGTTATGTTACCCAATAACACATGGTAGATGCTGTAATGATTAAGCCTTTGACCAGGAAAGTACACAAAGTAAGAGTTCTGGTAATTACCTTTTCTCCGTACCTAGGCAGACCAAACCACCGCTGGGGAAATATCACCAAATAACTTCCTTGCATTTAGAAATGTCCTCACCAGCTCCATATTCAGGAGCTCACCTTTATTTGTGCTTTTTATTGTTGAGGAAATATTTTACAAAGGAAATGACCAACCGCTCATAAAGAACAAAGAGGTAAGCCGGGCTCGGTGGCTCAGCCTGTAATCCCGCGCCTTTGGGAGGCTGAGGTGAGTGGATTGCCTGAGCCCGCGGGTTCGAGACCCGCCTGGGCAAGCGAGACCTCATCTCTACAATAAATCAAAAAATTAGCCG
>CAUYQG010097197.1:0-30646 GCA_963574415.1 Tarsius wallacei
TAATGGTGGTGGGTATCTATCTGAGGATGGGGAGACACCTCTTATCAACAAGGGTACCTGAACGAAATATTTTTGTATGCCTAACCCCTAACTGTACCCCACAATAACATAATAAAATAAAATAAAAAAATTTAAAAAAAAATAAATAAATAAAAAAAAAAAAAAAAAAAAATTGTCCCGTTGCTTTAATAGCTTTAAAAGGGATACAGATGGTTTGAGGTTACATAGCTGCTTTGTATAGTAGTGAATAGTTCTGGGCTTTAAGTGTATTCATCACCCTCCATTCATGCACATTGTACCTGAGGTAATTATTCAACCTTCCTCTGACAAGGTGGTTTTAAATATACTATAACTATTACGTGCAATGGAATACTCGTTGCTTGACTCACCATTTTGGGAAGATGATTCAAGAAATGTATGCTTGGTGTGCCTAGGATCAGAGTAGAGGCAGATGAGAAAAGTGTTAATGGCAACAGAATAATCAAATTGCATCCCTCCCACAGACAGAAGAAAAGACTATGCTGAAGATTCTAGAATGCCAACGTATGTGGATAAGTGGATAAAAGTCTTTCTCTTCTGACAGGGTGCACATGGTCTAGCTCATATTTAACTTTTAACTGTCATTTTCAATAATTTTACAGCTGACCACTCCCATTCTGATTGAAACATTCTTTAAATGTGTAATATATTTAAAAAGGGCATAATCAACTCTTCAGCCGTTGAAGTCATTCTCTTGCTTTATTGTGAAATTGTAAATCTTTACTTTTAATTCATTATGCATACATTTTAATATTTATATATTTCATGAGACAAATTTGAGCTTATAATTCAATGTACTGAAATGATTTCTTATTCCTGCCCAGGGAACCAACACAGGACAAGCCAAGGTATGATTTAGTTTGGTATCCATGGAATAAACATAAACCTGATGAAAATGTTTAAATAATAGCTCTGAAGTGTATGTTAAAGTGAGTAGCATGGAGTCTTTAATGCTATTTCCCTGCTTGAGCTTCAGAGCATAATTTAATTTATATCACATCACTTTTTGTTGCTCAGTTTAGGATTTAGAAATCCCTAAACCAATCTGAATTTGAAACTAAAATAACTATCTTCAAAATTTCTTTTTTAGTATTTATCTGTATCTACTTATATCATATTCAGATTTTCAGATCCATGACCATGTCAGAATCCATATCTGTACTCTTTTATGTTCTTATAAGTGACGTTTATTTTTCATTCTAACCTTTTCACATTCTTCAGAACTCTCAAGCAATGATAAAATATATTCCTACTAATCAAATTCTCATCTTTTCTCTTTTCTAGGTCATGTCTTAGGGTGTTTAGTAGCAAACCTTTTTTCTCCAAGATTTGACCTTGTGATCAGCTGTTACTTCAACTCATTATAAAGTTTACACAATAGCATATTTTAATTTTAATTGTAACTTACACAATTTAATACACTTGTGGTTGTACATTTAGAATATGTTTTAGGAGTAAAAAATACATGTATGATTTTTAATACAACGTGGAAAGAATAAATTAAGCTAATTAACTTATCCAACATCTCAAATATTTAACATTCTTTTAAATAAGGACATTAAAAATGTGATAGTGAAATGTATAGACCTCAATTATTATTTTTTTCACAATGTTGTGTAATTGATTTAAAGAAGACATTCTTTCTGTCTTAAAGATTATAAAAATATGGTAAACTATAAAAAAAATTAAATACTATTCAGCCTTAAAATAAGAATAAGAAGAAATTTTGTCATTTATATAACATGGATGAAATTGAAAAACATTATGCTAAGTGAAACAACCCAAATACAGAAAGATAAATACCAGCTCTTCTCGCTTATATGTGGAATCTAAAATAATTAAACTAAAAAATATCAGAGAGTAGAATGATGGTTACCTGAGCCTGGGTTGTATAGAGGACAAGGAGATGATAACCAAAGAGTACAAACCTCAGCTACACAATAGCATATGAATTGAACATCTTTCTGTACTAACCTATCTTCTCTGCTTTTGCATATAATTAGCTATCACCTATCTTAAAAGAGATTTTATTTCAGATCAGGATTACAGGATGCAGATTCAGGGACAAGGACTGGTGTGCAAGTGATTTATCGAGAAGGTACTCAACAAACAAACTTTTAAAGGAATTGTGGAAACGAGACAAGGACGGAACAAGGGTCAAGCATGGATGTAAATTCAGGCAAAGTTTCACTGTGATTTGTTATGGCCTGATCCTTCCAGGAAACTCTGGAATCTAGCCCATGCCTCAGAGCTATTTCTTTCACAGAACTTTGCTCAATTCTTTCTTGCTCTTGCACTTAGTTGCCAACAGTTAAGGGTCACCATGAGGAAGAGCTGTGAGCCTTGGGTACTCCTGATCTCCACGCATGAGCAAAGTAGATCTACTAACCCCAAAACAGGCATCCAAAGTAGTTTCAGGTTCAGGCAGTTGAAATGAAAGCACTCTGGAAAAGGGGTTTGTTGTCAGAGAAACGGGGAATAGGATTTGAGAAAAACTGAACAAAGTACGTAGAGTGTCCCCTAAAATTTCCCTTGAACTTCTTGCAGCAGAGATCATTCAACTTCCGATTCAGCAAATGTTTATCAATCATCTGCTATTCTTCTCATGTTAGGCAGCATGCTGAGGACACAGAAGTGGTTAAGAACATGTTTCTATCAGTCAAAATTTTACAATCTAACGGGGACAGGTGAGGATCTGCACGTGATGACAACCAATGCTACCGGATCATTGGGCAGGTGTTCTGGATTCACAAATAGCAGATGCTAGTTGCTTTTGGAAAAGAGTCTTAAGAAAGTTTTACTTGAAGAAGTCCCCCTTGATTTGGGCCTCTAAGTATGAATAAGACTATGGTAGTAGTTGCATTTTTTAAAACATATATATTCCTCTCACTGTCAAAATTTTCTATACTCTAACAATGTAAAGTTCTAAAATCTGGCTTCTTTGAGCATAACTGTCATAAAACCCATAACTAATTAATAAATGACTCATGGCCTTTGTTCTACTTTTAAACATCAATTTCTCTGTGGCCTTTAATATATTTATTGTTTTAATTATCATAAAACTCTCTTTTTCTTTAATTTGCTGGCCATATTCTACTCTGGTTTTCTTGGTGGTGTCTGTCTAATATGTCTCTTGCCTGTATTGTTTATTCTTTTCTTTTCATGTCTTGTGTGTCATTTACTAAGGTGTAATCTCCAGTCCTTTCTTCTGCTCTCTGGTGTATGTTTGTTTTTCCTCTTGAGCACTCTCCCTGTGTCACAGCTTCAATCTTAATATCATCAGTCTTGATTCTTTTTTTAAATTTAGCTCTGTTATTTCTTTGAAATCTCAGTTTAGTTCTAGGCATTACACTTGAAAAAAAAAAAAGACATAGTGAAAGCATTGAAAGCACATCAAATGATGTTTAACCTAAAGAAGGGAAGACTCAATGGGACATGAAAAGTGCCTTCAATTATTTGAAGGGCCATTTTGTGAAAGAAGGACTAAAATTATTTTGTGTTTCCCCAGGGATCAGCTAGTTCCAAAGCTTAGAATTTTAAGGAGGTGTAGTTTTGGAACAGTATAACAGAGGCATTTATAAAAATTGGATTGGGAAAAAAGTATTAAATTGGTGAAAAAAATAAAGAATTTTCCTGTCATGAAAGGAATGTCAAGCACATGTTCAATGACAGTTTGTTAGGAATGATGTTTAAGGGTTTGATGCATCACGTGAAGATACAGCCTCATAGTTTTAAAGTCCTTTGCAACTCAGAGATAATATTGTGCTATGATCCCCTTGGATTTTCCAGGGTTCTCTCAAGTCAAGCATATCTTAAACATAATTCATCATGTTTCTTTTTAAGCTTGCTTTCCAGATGAATTCCCCTCCACCAATACTACTATCTCTCCACAGATCATCATGCACATTTGAAACTTCAGCGCCATCTCGGGTTCATTTTCTTCCTGTGTTTTTCATACCTGATCAGTCTTCCAGTCCCGTCTATTGTCTCTTGGTAAAGCTTCTTTCATTTTTTCTTTCCATGACAACTCTTGTAATTAAGAACCTTACATAACTCTGACTTGAATAAGTGAATTTAGTCTCATAGCATTTTTTGGCTCCAGGTTTCACTTCCATACTCTACTGTGCAGACTATCTCAGATTAAATTTTAAAACGTCTCTTTTCTGTAATAAGAAGCATATAAATAACAACTATACAAATAAAATTTAATTTCTTTTCTTTTAAAAATGAGGGGTAATATTCAGGATTAGGTACATAAGCAGTCTTCATACAGGTAAAGTTTGGGCCTCTCTTTGGTCTTCCCTCTGGGAAGTACCCTTGTTAATGTTATTTACCCATCTTCTCTTCTCTGGCAATTTCCAGCTACTACCAATCCCTTTCTTATAGTATTATGGTAAATGTTCAGGATCCACTTATAAGTGATAATATGTGGTACTCAGTTCTTTGTTTCTGAGATCAATCACTGAATATTATAGGCTCTAAATCCATCCAAGTTGCTGTGAAATCCACAATTTTGTTTTTCTTTATGGTTGTATAATATTCCATTGTGTATATGTACCACATTTTAAAATTTACTCCTGTTTCAATGGGCAGCATGGTTGGTTCCTTGTTTTGCTATTGTAAATAGTGCTGCAATAAACATGAGTATGCAGGAATCTTTTTTGTAGAATGATTTAAGTTTCTCCAGGTATATTCCTAGAAGGGGGACTGCTGGATCATATGGAAGGTCAATTTCTAGTTCTTTTAGTAATCATCACAGTTGTCCATAGAGGTTGAACGAGTTTGCATGCCTACTAACAGCGTGGAAGTGTTCCTTTTTCTCTGCATCCTCGCCAGCATCTGTTGTTTTTTGTTTTATGAATGGTGATCATTCTTACTGGAGTAAGATGGTATCTCAATGTGGTTTTGACTTGTATTTCTCTGATAATTAGTGAGGCTGAGCATTTTTTCAGGTGTCTGTTGGCTGCTTGTATCTCGTATGTCCTCTTTTGAGAAGTGTCTATTCATGTCTTTTGCCTACTTTTTAATGGACCTTTTTTTTAAACTTTCTGCGGGTTTGAGTTACCTGTAGATCTGGCTATTGGGTCTTTGTCAGATATGCAGGTGGCAAATGTTTTTTCCCATTTTGTAGGCTGTCTCCCCATTCTCTTTGATGATTTCTTTTGCTTTGCAGAAGTTTTTCAGTTTAATGAGATCCCACTTGTCTCTTATCGCTTATGTCATGGGTTTTGGGGGTTTTGATCAGGAATTGTCTTCCTATTGCAATTTCTATAGTTTTGTCTCCTGTATTTTCCAAGATTCTTAAGGATTGGGGTTTTACATTTAGGTGTCTCATGCATTTTGAGTTGATTTTTGTGTGTGGTGATTGGTAGGGGTCCTGTTTCAATCTTCTGCATGTGGACTGCCAGTTTTCCAGCACCATTTGCTGAATAGGTTCTCATTTCCCCACTGGTTGTTTTTGGAGGTTTTGTCAAAGATAAGTTGATTGAGAAATTGAGATTTCGATTCCAGAATCTCTACCTTGTTCCACTGGTCTATATGCCTATTCTAGTACCAATACCAGGCTGTTTTGATTATTGTAAGCTTATAATCAAGTTTAAAGTATGAGAGTGTAATACCTCCCACTTTATTTCTTTTGCTGAGGATTGTTTTGGCTCTTCATGATCATTTATGTTTCCATATGAATTTCTGTATTGTTGTTTCCAGGTATGTGAAAAATGACTTTGATGATTTAATGGGTATAGTGTTGAATCTATAGATTGCCTTTGGTAGAATGGACATCTTCTGCTGAGAATTGTTTTGGCTCTTCATAGTCATTTGTGTTTCCATATGAATTTTTGTATTGTTTCCAGGTATGTGAAAAATGATTTTGGTAATTTAGTGGGTATAGTGTTGAATCTGTAGATTGCCTTTGATAGAATGGACATCTTAACAATGTTGACTCTTCCAAGCCATGAGCACAGAATATTTTTACATTTGTTTGCATCATCTTTGACTTCTTTAAGCAGTGTTTTGTAGTTTTCAATGTAGAGAACTTTCACTTCTTTGGTTAGGAAGGTGCCAAGATATTTCATTTTTTGTGGTTATTGTGAAAGGGATTGTGCTTTTTATATGATTCTCTGCCTGTTCGTGGGTAAGAATGTGACTTTCTTTTGCACGTTTATTTTGTACCCTGAGACTTTGCTGAAGTCCTTTGCCAATGCAAGGAGGTTTTAGACAGATTCTCTTGGATTTTTCAACTGTAGGATCATATCAACAGCTAAGAGGGATAATTTGACTTTTTTGTCCTATTTGTATACCCCTGATTTCCTTCTCTTGACTGAATGCTCTAACTAGGGCTTCTGATACTATGCTGAACAGGAAGGGTGAAAGTGGGCAGCTTTGTCTTGTTCCAGTTTTCAGAAGAAATGTTTCCAGTTTCTGTACATTTTGCAATATGTTGCCTGTGGGTTTATTGTAGATGGCTCTTAGTATTTTGAGGTATGTTCCCTCTATGCCTAAGTGTTTGAGAGTTTTCATCAAGAAGGGATGCTGAATTTTATCTAAAGTCTTTCTGCATATTATGATATAATGATGTGCTTCTTGTTTTTACATCTATTGACGTATTTAATTACATTTACGGCCTTGCATATTTTGAACCAGCCCTGCATCCTGGGGATAAAGCCTACTTGGTCATGGTGAATGATTTTTTGAGAGATGTTGTTGGATCCAATTTGCTAGAATCTTGCTGAGAATTTTTGCATCTATGTTCATGAGGGATATTGGCCTGTAGTTCTCTCTCTTTGATGGATGTTTACCCAGTTTGGGTGTCAGTGTGATGTTAGCTTCATAAAATGATTTGGGAAGAGTTTCGTCTTTCTCAGTTGCCTGGAATACTTTCAACAGTATTGGTATCAGTTTCTTCTTGTATGTTTTGCAGAATTCTGCTGGAAATTCATCTGGTCCAGGGCTTTTTTTTGTAGGTAGTTTCTTGTGACGGGGTCTATTTCCTGGATTGTTATTTGTCTTTTCAGGATCTCAATTTCTTCTTGTTTCAACCTTGGGAGTCTGTGTGATTTTTTTTTTTTTTTTTTTTTTTCCTGAGTAGGAGTCATACTCTGTTGCCCAGGCTGGAGTGCAGTGGCACGCTGCTCACAGTACTGCTGGGCTCAGGTGATTCTTCCACTTCAGCCTTCCAAGTAACTGGAACTACAGGAACTCACCACCACACCTGGCTAATATTTTGGGTTATTGTGAAGATGAGGTCTCACCAAGTTGCCCAGACTGGTCTCAAACCCATGATCTCAGGCTTTCTCTCACTTTGGCCTCCCAAAGTATTGGAATTATATGTGTGACCCACCACATGTGGCCTTGTGTGATATTAGGAGGTTCTCCATCTCATTTAGATTATCGAGTTTGTATCCATACAGGTGTGCATAGTAATCTCTGAAAATCATTTTGTATTTCTTCGAGGTCATTTGTGACTTGATCTTTTGCATTTCTGATTGTGCTTATTTGGGCTTTTTCTCTCTTCTTGGTCATTCTGGTTAGGAGTCCATCCATCTTGTTTATCTTTTCAAAGATCTAGCTTTTTGTTTTGTTGACTTTTTCCATGGTACTTTTGTTTTCAATGTCCTGTATTTCAGCTTTTACTTTTGTGATCTGAATTCTTCTGCTGAAGCTAGGGCTTTGGTGATTTTGCCTTTCCAGCTACCTTAGATGATTTGTTAGGCTGTCAACTTGTTCTTTTTCTATTTTCTTGATGTGTGTTTGTAGAGATTTTTATTACCCTGTTAGTACTACTTTCATGGCACCCCAGAAGTTTTGATAAGATGTTTCTTCATTTTCATTTGTTTCTAGAAATCTTTTAATTTCTGTTCTGACCCAGGAGTTGTTCAGCATCATGCTGTTCAGTGCCCATATCTTTGTGGGTTTGAGGGTGATATTTGTGGTGATATTTATTTTTATTCCACTGTGGTCTGAGAAGGCACATGGCAGCATTTCAATCTTCTAAAGTGAGTTTATGCTTGATTTATTGTGAAAGATGTGGTTGATCCTGGAGTATATTCCATGTGATGGTTAATAGACTGTCTATTCTGTGGTGATTAGATGTAGGTATCTATTAAGTCTATTTGGTCATGCATAAGTTGAGGTCCCAGATCTCTTTGTTGATTTTTTGCCTTGACGAGCTATCTAGTGTTGTTAGTGAGGTATTTAAGTCCCCAACTATGATAATGTTAGAGTCAATATTTTCTTTTAGTTTACTTTGTGGCTGCCTTATAAAAGTTGATTTTCCTGTGTTGGATGCATATATGTTTAGGATGGACATTTCTTGTCTATGGATCAAAATTTTATTCTTATGTAGTATCCTTTTGTATCTTTTTAAATTCTTGGTAGCTTAAAGACTGTTTTGTCCGATAGTAATATCAGGACTATTGCCTTCTTTTGTGTTCCATTTGCCTGAAAATCTGTTTTCCATCCTTTAACTTTGGGTCTGTGGACATCCTTTGTGGTGAAATGAGTTTCCTAGAGGCAACAAGTTAATGGGTTATGTGTTTTTATCCAATTTGTCATTCTATGTCTTTTTAGTGGGTGCATTTAGTGCATTGACATTCAGGCTGATTATTGAAATATGAGAGTTTATTCCTAAAATAATGCTCTTATAAGGCTGTTTTGGTTTTGTTTAGCTTTGTGTTCATATATGTATGTGTGTTTTTGTTTTTGTGGGTATGCTACATGTTCTGCTGCTTCTGTGTTTTTTGTGATCTTGTGAGGTATATGGTCTTTCTTTTGCTTCTTTTTTTCTTATGTGTGCAGCACCTTTTTAAGCATCTCCTGTAGGGCTAGTCTGGAAGCAACATATTCTCTTAGGGATTGGATGACTGGAAAGGATTTTAATTCTCCATCTCTGATGAAGTTAGTCTGATTGGGTAGGGGTAAGGGATTCTTGGTTGAATATGTTTACCTTTTTGAATATTAAAGACTGGAGTCCAATTCTTTCTGGTCTGTAGTGTTTCTGCAGATAAGTCTGCAGCAATACTTATTGGTCTCCCTCGGTAGGTAGTCTGACATATTTCCCTTGCTGCCTTTAGGATTTTTTCTTTTATACCTACTTTGTGTGGTTGAATTACTATTTGTCTAGGGATGCATCTTCTCATAGGATGTCTTGCAGGAGTTCTCTGGTTCTCTTGTGCTTATATATTCTCCCTGGCTAGATGAAAGTTTTCTTGAATGACCTCATGGAGTATTTGTTCCAAAGTATTTTCCATTTCTCTTTTTATATCAGATATTCCAATCAGACATAGATTAGTTTTCTTGTTAAAACTGCGCATCTCTTAGAGAGTTTCCTCTTTCTTCTTCAGTTTTTTTCCTATATTTTTAATGGATTGGGTTAATTCCATATTTTGATTTTCCAGCTCTGAGATTCTTTCTTCTGTTTGGTCAATTCTGCTTCCAATGCTTGTTGGTTTGTTATTTGTTTCTTGGTTTGAGTTTTTTATTTCTGTTATTTCTAAGTATGCTTCCTTGAGCCTGTCTAGCTCTGTTGCAATTTCATTTAGTTTTAGCCCTGGCATTTCTTGATTTTTATTCTTATATCCAACAATTGTCTGATCTCCATAAGTGCCTTCTGGATACTGTCATTCTGGGAGATAGCTATTGTTTGTGCCCAGGTAGCTGTTCTTTCTAGCACTGACTCTTTGCTGGGACTCTGATGGTTACTGGCAGTTTTCCATTGGTTTTTCCTTCATTTGTAACAGTTCTCCTATCTTTATCTTTAATTGTGTTACTCAGTGGAAATGGAGAAGCAGTCACTTTTGATATTCACTTTACCTTTTGTCCTTTCTTGGGCTGGGGTTCTTGGTTTTTTCAAATATGGAAAACAGCTGGAGTGGGGCATCTTACTGTCTCTTTACAATGTTGAGCACTTACTAGAGAGTGGAGGGACTACAAGAAACTCATTGGCAGGTCATAATGTTTACCTTCTGGTGAATGGGTCAGCTGGGACTTGTTCTCCATCTCTGCACAATATGACCTAACGGTGTGTATTCTTGAATAATACCTGAGTCCAAGAAGGTATAAGAGGAAAAAGAAAGAAAAAAGTGGAAGGAGGAGAAAGAGAGAAAAAAAATGAAAGAAAAATAGAAAGAAAAAAAAGAAAGTATAAAAAAAGAGAAAGAACAAAGAAAGAGAAATAGAAGAAGGAAACAAAAGAGAAAACCAACTGACGAACAACGTAACCAAATGAGATAAACAAACAAGTACTCCCCCCAAAAAAACAAAACAAAGTTGATAAAAAAAGTTGTCAGTTTTAATATGTCTCTTTGAGAGGAGCCTGCATCTTGTAATGGGCTCTGCAACTGCAGGGCTGTTACTGCAGGTTCCCTATTTGCTGTTGGAACTTATTCTTGTAGGAGTGACCCAAACACTGCTTCTCTTAGCTCATGGCAGAGGGGAGGGATTTCAGAAAGGAGGAGTTTCTGACTTCCAAATCTGTCACCGTGTTCACCTGGTGCAGTCAAAGGGAGACTGTGAAGTGCCCCCAGCTTATCTGCCAATGTTCATTCCTCTCCGTGTGTGCTGATTAGGACATTGATCACCTGAATCACACATCTTGCTGGGGAAAGGGTGCTGGGTCACTTTAAAAATCACCATTGCTCATTCACTGTGAGCTCGGGCTAGGTTCTCTGGTTGCAGTGGCAGACTGCAAATGCTTCAAATCTATCCCCCTGTTTTCTCCATGCAGTTAGGAGAAGGTTGCCAACTGTTACTAGTGGATCTGCCAATGTTCAGTCCTCTCTGTGTGTGCTGATCAGGACATTGCCCATCTGCATCACACGTCTCCCGAATCACTGAGAAAAGGGTGCTGGGTCACTTTATAACTCATCACCACTAATCTTCTGTGAGCTGGGGGTGGACTCTTCAGTTGCAGCTGCAGATGGCAAATACTTCAATTGGGGAATGGGGCATCTGGGTCTCCTCAGCTGGGACTCAGGATGTATTTCTCTGGTATTGTTTCTAACAGTTCCTGTTGCCAGAGTCTGCTCTGGCATGGAAGGCTGCAGTGGCAGGCAGTGCCTGCAGCAAGTGGTCTTGACATTTCCACCACCCTCCCCATAGTGCAGCAGAGATGGTGCCTGCCTCTGGGCCATAGAGCATCCTAGGGATCCTGCAGCTGCGCAGGGCAAACCCCTAAGCTGGAGGGCTCAGGCCACTCGCTCACATGTCTTCACTCAATCAGACATCCGCACACCCATTTGCCAGCACCTTAGAATGAACACTTGTCTCTGTACCCTCTCATTTATGTGGAGACTTATGCACTTCAACCACGACTGTCGCCTTCCTGGAATTGCCCCCTAATTTAATTTCTTTAAACGGATTTTAGTTTATAATACAGTCTCATATCATCGACTTCTCCTTTAACTAAGGTTCCATTATATTACCCTCCACTAATCAATGTTCGACTATTTCCTAAGATGAGCTGTCCTTTCAAAAATTGTAAGCATGTTTTTTCTTAATAAATCTTTGTAATTTCTTTATCTGTGCTTTGGTTGTAACTCTTTCCTGTACTCTGTCTCTTTCTATTCCATCTAGGAAAATAAATTTTACTTCTGAATTTCCTACCTGTATAATACATTTGGAATTTAATAATACCTTATTATATTTGTATGTAACTTTTAATTTATATGCTTAATATATTCTAAATAAAACAACTTCTTGAGAGATAAACTCTTGTGATAGGCATAGTGCCCAGCATTTCAAATTGTGTGAATATGTATGTATATACATTATATAGATAGATAGATACACATATATTTGTTTCTTATAATTACAGATTTAACACAGAATATATATAATAAGCTTTCAAAATTGAGTGAGTCAGGCACCTGCTTCCCCCATCTCTGTGCTGTATTGACTTGTGTGTATGTATGTACTTTGAATTAAATGTTAGAACCAGAGAATTGGAGGAGACAGAATACATGAGGGCACTATTGAATTGTAACAATTGTATATTATATATGGTCCTAATAGAATATTTGTATGATATAAATACTTTGGTAGTTCAATATATTTTGTAACAAACTCCATGGAAGAACACAAAAGACAATCTCAAAAACATAAAATTTGAATTATCCATTTAGAAAAGTAGAGGGAATTAATGGAATCTATTATATGATTTTAAAATGCTAGAAATAACATTTGAATGCCATCAAGAAATGTAATTGTTTAAAAAATCTGATATTATCCAAAAAATTAACAGATTTATTTAGAATTGTTATAAAGTTGAATTGCTCAGTCTTGTTCACTGAAATATTTTGATTTGTATCAGTGTTTCATGGCTTCATATTTATATTAAAAATTCACATGTAAATTAAATAGAAAAATCTTAATATATGATTCTGTTTGGTAGCATATATTTTCCTATTTGGTAGCATATGTTTTGTTACCATTTGATCCTATGAACAATAACAAAGTTATTTTACTAGTACAGGAGAAAAATATATTGTTTTAATTTCTGGTTTGCAGTTTGTTTTGATAACAGAATGCTGCCCATCATGGTGAATCTTAACCACTTTTTTTAGCTGAAGGTTTTTGGGGTAATTGTTACATGACTGACATGGGTAACACCCATCTTAGTGTCTTCAAAAAGGTTTACCAGTTAGGTCTCACTTGGCTCTTACAAAGTCCCAGTAGCTGCTCTCTTGAAGATCAGATCTCTTTCAAAGTCCTGGGCAATTTCCCCCACCAGATTCTGGAAGAGATACTTCTTTTTTTATTTTTATTTTTTGAGTTAGAGTCTCACCTTATCACCTAGACTAGAGTGCAGTGGCACACTCACGGCCACTCCAGCGACCTGCTGGGCTCCAGCCATCCTTCCGCCTCAGCCTTCCAAGTAGCCGGAACTATAGACGTGCGCTACCACACCCTGCTATTTTTTCTTTTATTGCAGAGCCGAGGTCTCGCCAAGTTGCCCAGACTGGTCTCGAACCCACGGACTCAGGGCAATCCACTTGCCTCTGCCTCCCAAAATGCTGAGATTACAGGCTGAGCCACCGAGCCCGGCCAAGAGATACTTCTGTCTGATGTTAATAAGTGCCACATTACTAAGCTATAAGGTGAGATGTCCATACTGTGTCAGTAGAGGGTCATCTTTGCAAGACGTTTTTATATCAAGTCACTTTTGGTCACTGGTTGCTTTAACCTGTTGACAATTACACATTTATTCACGATTTGTTACTTATCCACTTCTCTTTTGATTGAAACTCAGCTAGTAAAGGCAGCTATGGCTCTAGGGAGCAAAAACAAGAGAAAGAGGTGAACATAGTGAGAGAGAGGGATCCAGTATCACTTTTTCCGCATGTGGCTATCTAATTCTCTCAGCAGCATTCATTGATAGAATGTCCATTTCCCAGTGTAGGTTTTGTCAAAGATCAGTTGGTTGAAGGTAGTTGCCTTTATTTCGGAGTTCTCTATTCTGTTCCATTGGTCTATGTGTCTACTTTTGTCCCAGTACCATGCTGTTTTCGTTACGACAGCCTTACAGTATGATTTGAAGTCAGGTAATGTGGTGTGTAAGACCCCAAAAGCAAATGCAACAGTAAAAATGTAATAAATGAGTAGGAATGAATTAAACTAAAAAGTTTCTGCACAGCAAATGAAATCATCAAGAATAAATAGAAAAATTACAGAATGAGAGAAAATATTCACAAACTAAGCATCTGACAAGGGATTAATATCCAGAATCTACAAAAATTTCAAACAAATCAGCAAGCAAAGAAGAGATAATCCCATCAAAAAGTGAACAAAAGCATTAGTTGATATTTCTAAAAAGAAGATATACAAATGGCCAACAAATATGAAAAAGTGCTCAACATCATTAATCATTAAGGAAATGCAAATTAAAACCACAATGAAGGACCACCTTTCCTAATCAGAAATACCATCACTAATAAGTTAAAAAACAATAGATTTTTCCACAGTTGCATAGAGGAGGGAATGCTTATACATTGTTGACAAGATACAAATTAGTACAACCTCTATGCAAAATAGTATGGAGATTTCTTAAATAACTAAAAGCAGATCTACCACTTAATCCTGCAATCTCACTGCTGTATATCTACTCAGAGGAAAATGAGTAATTTTACAAAGAAGATACCTGTACTCACTATGTTTATCACAGTACAATTTACAATTGCAAAGATGTGAAATCAACCTAAATGTCCATCGCCTGAAGAATGGATAAAGAAAATGTGAGATCACACACACATACACACACACACACACACACACACCATGGTGTACTACTCAACCATAAAAGAAAACTCAGATAAAACAATGTCTTTTGTAGCAACTTGGATGGATTTGTAGGTCATTATCCTATGCGAATTAACTCAGGAATAACAAACCAAATACTGCATTTTCTCACTAAGTGACAGCTAAGCTGTAAGTTCACAAAAGCATACAGAGTGGTATAATAAACACTAGAAACTCAGAAGGGAAGAGGATACCAGGGGAGTTAGTGATGAAGAATTACTCATTGGATATAATGAACCGTATTTGAGTGATACAGTACACTAAAAGCCTGGATTTCACCACTATATTATTCATCTATGCAAAATTAACAAACTATCATTTGTACCCCTAAAGTTACAGAAATTTAAAGAAAAATGAAAAAGAAAACAAGACTATAAGGGGGGTGAGAAGAGTGAAAGAAAGAAAGAAAGAAGAGAAGTTAGATGAAAGCAAGAAGGTATGGAGTACTGCATTAGTATTGAGTATTCACCGAGTATTGAGTACTGCATTCAAAAGGGCCACCTGTAGGCATAAAGCATCCTGGACCTCAGCCTGCTTAAAATAAATCTGGCCAAGATAATTAAGTATCAACACCAAAACCAACATTCAGAATACCGAGGCACAGTTCCTACTACCTAATTTTTTAAAATTTTAATTAAACAAATAGTTTTTAAAAGATGTAAACATGGAATCTGAAATATTTACCCTGATTTTAAAATTTCTAATTTAGTAAATATTCTTTATTAGTTGACATCATGGACTCCGAATTGTTTTTGTGTCGACATGATGAATTTTTCTGTGCCTAATCTTCTACACCTATAAATAGATTTGATAAGGGGCCATATTTGTCGCATGCTATGGTAAATATGATGTACATTAAATTGAAGAGCATGTTTAATACATGCTTTAAGTAGCTTGGTAATTTTTTTATCATCTAGAAATATTGTCAGTCTAATTTTCAGCTTTTTGAAATAGTTTTGAAGGAGTGAAAATTATTTTGTTAAAGATATTGACCATGGCCGGGTGCGGTGGCTCAGCCTGTAATCCCAGCACTGTAGGAGGCCAAGGTGAGAGGATTGTCTGAGCCCACGGGTTCGAGACCAGCCTGGGCAACTTGGTGAGACCTCGACTTTACAGTAAATCACAAAAATTAGCCAGATGTGGTGGCATGCATCTGTAGTTCCAGCTACATGGTAAGCTGAGGCAGAAGGATGCCCTGAGCCCAGCAGGTCGAGGCTTCAGTGGCCGTGGCAAAAGAGTGAGACTCCAACTCAGAAAAGAAAAAGATATTGACCATATAGATACACAGAAAAAGAATACTTGTTTACTGCACTTGGATTTTAATATTAAAGTTGAAGTAATAGTGTGTTCTTCAGCTCTCTAGGATTTCCTGGGAATAATTCATAATATTCAGTATATCTTTTCTTAATTTGATATCACCAGGATGTTTACTTTATGGACTGAACATGAAAGAGATTTGTTCTTATCAGCTGAATGGATTAGCTATAAATGGAAAATGATCTTTTAAATTAACTTCATGCTTTCTTCTCCACCTTTATCACCCAGAAGGTAAATAAATGATAAAACAAAGCAAAACAAAACTTTTTTTTTCTTTTTGGTCATCATTTTGTCAGAAAGCAGTAATATACATTCTATCAGTGATTTGTAATTTGTGAAAGATAATAACTCCTTTTCCTAACTCATTGTTATCTGTCTTTGGTTTCCTCTTTCTCTAGTAATGTTACTCGAAGTAAAAAAAAATAAAAAATAAAAAAAAAACCTACGTGGACAATCCAGGGTATTCCAATTTAATCATTTTCACTGTATTTCTTAAATGCCCATGGTGTCCAAAGGGTTTCCCAAGGGAGTATAGTTAAAAAGTTTGTTTTTTTCTTTTCTTCACAGACATTCTTTTTGCAAGTGTGAAGAAAAAGAGCCTTAGGGGTTTTTCTTCTCCCTCTAAAAAATACTCCAAGTTCTTCATTTGGTTGTATAATTGTAAAGATGATTAACTTCACAGTAACAGCAGAACTTAAATCCCAGCACATGAATAGTACACTTTGATGTTATTTATGACTTTAATACACCACCCATTCATTTAAATATCATAGGAAAAATCAATCGACTCAAGGGAACATGTGAGCTTCCTTCTTGGCCTGATTATAGTAGGTATGATATGAATTTAATGAGTTTTAAACATTAAACATATTTTCTTTATGTAAGGATTTATTCTTTTGTCCTACTAATACAAGTGGATTTTATAGAATTTCCATAGACAATACTCTTACCTACTAAGTTTTTCTGTAGAAAACTTTTTTCCTAGTTTCTTTGCAAAGCATAAAAATCCTAAGAAAATATCTTAGTCATCAAGTATATATATCATAATCAATTTTTCTGAAAAAAACTATGTTTAGGCTAACAGTTTAATTCTTCTTATGAACAAGCTAAAAGGATCATCATAAGATTAGTATCTTTTTTTAATGAAAATAAAATAAAATAAGTTACACTAGACAGTATTTATTGGCGATTTGAGAACCAGTAAATCTTAGCACAAGTTTACTTGAGGAACATTTTCTATGAAAATAAAAAAATATTAAGGATCTTCTCTCTTAATTTAGAAATACTTTATATTTTATATTTTAATAGAAAATGTATTCCTGAATGTATTCTTTGAATAGTAGAAGTAGGAGGCAATGACTACATCTTATTGGCTAAATCTAGGAAGTGTAAACAAAATTAAGTACAATCATCAGTATCAGCAAAATATAAGTATAAATGGCATTGAGACAAGGAGCAGGCATGTAAGAATTAATTGGAATTTGAAATATGACTCCTGTTTGTTCTATATAAATAGGTGTCTTTGCTGGTCCTCAATTAAACCTCATGAAAATTAGAAGCAAATATATCTCTATCTCTATATCTACCTATTTTTATAACAGTTGATACATTTTAGCATTTTGATATAAAAACATATTAGCATAAGATGTCTAATTCTACCAGAGGTGATAGATGTGTAAACTTGTGTGTATGTGTATATTGCATGAAGGTAGCAGTGGTCTTTTCCAGGAAGTTCTATCAAGTTTCTTCAAATCAGAAAATATTTGCCATATTTTATGAATAGACTTTCTATTTTAGAGTAGCTGTAGACTCACAGCACTATTGAGTACAAAACACAGTTCCCATAATCCCCCTGGTTCCTACAATAGGAACCTTCCCCAACGACAGAATTCTACACCACAGTGGTACATTTGTTACAAAATGATTGAACTTACATTAGCACATTATAATCACCCAAAGTTTTCAGTTTACATTAAGGGCTACTTCTGGTGTTGTCAATCTAAGGGTCTGACACTTGTATTATGACATATATCTACCACTGTAGTACCATAAAGAATAGTTTTGCCTCTCTAAAATTAATCTATGCTCCACCTATCCATCCTTTCCTCCCTGTAACTTCTGATAACTACTGATCTTTTTACTGTCTATATATTTTTGCTTTTTCCATAATTCCATAAAGTTGGAATTACACTGTATTTAACCTTTTAAAAGGGGATCATTTCACTTAGTAATGTACATTTTAGGTTCTTCCATGAATTTTTTGTTGCTTGACAACTTTTTTTTGTAAGTACTAAATCATATTCTAGTTTCTGGATATACCACAGTTCATTTATCCATTCACCTACTGATGTGCATTTAGTTGCTTCTAAGTTTTCAAAATTATTAATAAAGCTGTGACAAATATCTACGTGCAGATTTTTGTGTGAAAAGAAGCTTTCAGTTCACTTAGGTAAATACCAAAGCGTGCAATTGCTGGATTATATGAAAGTTTAGTTGTAAGAAACTAGAAAACCTTCTTCCAAAGTAGCTATACCATTTTGTGTCCCCATCAACAATCAATGAGTTCCTGTTCCACACCTTCCCAGCATTTGCTGTTGCCAATATTTTGTACGTGAGCCATTCTAATAGATGGGTAGTAGTGTCCCATTGTTTGAATTTGAATTTTGTCCTTTCTATTTAGATTATTCTATTTAACTAAAATTATGTTACTGTCATATCATGGAATGTCTTCATGATATTATTAAGAAGGAAAGAAAGAGAGAGTAAAATGAACCCAACTTATAAGGATTATAGTTTAGTAAGAATTTTAAGTTCTACTGTCAATTATTCTATTTTTGTTTTTTCATGGAAACTCTAAAACCTTTGCCTCAGTAATTACTTCAATTATCCTGATATGAGTTCCCTTAATCTATTCCTACTATTGTTAAAAAGAAATCAAATAATTTATGCTTTTTTTTACTTATGAGAGGCATTTCACTTATTGTCTATATTAGGTGATACAATTGTATAAAAGGGTATTGATGAAATGTGATTTTTTAAAAAGAAATGTAGGATGTTTTAATGAAAAATAATAGTATGATTAAATAAGTTAGGGCTTCCACACTGGATTTGTAGCAGGAAAGTGTTCATTTTAAAGTAGATTTGTTCACCACTGAAGTATGAATGACTCTGTTCCAACATGCATTCAAGAACTTGTCACCTTTCATCTATGGATGCTTCATCAGTAAATTCTCTGGTTGAAACGAAGAATGAGTCATTAACCTTTTATGGTCGCGATGTTTCTGGCAAGTGAAATTTATTGGTGACTTCTATTTTAAAGAGCCTGTTTGGTGGTATTTAAACCAAACCACAAGCTGATTCTCTCTGTTGCAAACTATTTTCCATATAAGGTTTGTTTTCAGACAAGAAAACATGTTTTGATATTTCTGGTAGGGCCGAAAATGAAAAAACTCTGCTGGTGTAGCTAGGTTTGATTTCTGATTTATTGTGGCCATATTTAGCCATCTCATCACCTAGCTGTGGCACTAGCTTATCTCCTCGCACCACCAGTGGAGGCTTCATGCATGCTCAGGCATAAACAACACATGCAGGGCCTAAAAGATGTTCCACAAAATAAAAATCCTAACGGTAGAGAACTATGGGCTTTAAATAAAATGGATATTAAGTACCTAAAGTTTTGTATTTATAAATACAGCTTAAGATGTAATTTAATTTTGTTTTGTAAAAACTACGTAAACTTAAAACACTCGGTTACTTAAAATTTCTTTTTTGGCAAGGGAGGGTTGAAGAACACAAACTTGTCTGTGTTTTTAAGCAGCAATAAAAGTGTCTGAGAAAATGTTCACTGAATCTGAGAATGAAGTTATAAATCACAAGGAACTTATTCAAACTGGGTATGTGAATTCTGAAATTAATTAAGGGCCTTTATCTGTTTCACTGACAGAAAATTCACTTATTGACTCAACATTTGTTTATGTTCTAATTATTTAATGTATGGACCAGGCACTATGATAGGCACATTGTGTTCAAAAGAAAGTTTCTTTTCTAATCAACTTATGTTCTACGGGTTGAAGAAAAATAGCAAATATGCACACAGATAAATAAATGAGATAATTTCTCGGAGAGATAATTCAGGTGAGGAAAATTAACCATGATGTGATAGAAAGTGACTGGGAATTAGTCAGGGATTTTTTATGTGGGGTGAATTATATTATATTCCATTGAAATTCCACAGTTCATTTCTAATGTGTATTTAATTACTCACTTACTGATGAGCATTTGGTTGCTTCCAGGTTTTCACAATTACTTATAAAGCTGTTATCAATATCCATGTGCAGGTTTTTGTGTGGAATGAAGTTTTCAGTTCATTGGGGTAAATACCAAAGAGTGCAATCGCTGATCATATGAAAAGAGTATGTTTAGTTGTAAGAAACACAGCTTTCTTCCAAAGTGGCTACACCATTTTGCATTTTCATCGGCAGTGACTTCTGTACTACATCATTTCCAGCATTTGATGTTGCCAGTGTTTTGAATGAGGACCATTCTAGTAGGTGTGCAGTAGTGTCTTATTGTTGTTGATTCTTTATGTGGGGTGAATGACCTAGAGTGGTCCTCAGGGAACAACTGGGAGAAGAGAGCTCCGGTAGAGTAACAACAGAAAAAGGTCAGTGTAGCTGGAATAACAGCGGGAGAGAGCTCTGTGGTAGCATGCACATTCTGATAAATTGCCAGAGTCTGGAATAAGGACAGTGTACTGTATTCCAAATGCAATGAGAAAACAGTATAAAATGTCAATTAGTGCAGAGAAATCATCTGATTTACATTTTAAAATATCCCTCCTGACTTCTGAAAATTTAATGCATTGTAAGGAGAAATTGTAAAGAATGGAAGTAAAAATATCAAGTAGGAGATCACTGCAATAGTCCTAAGATAGATGATGATAGCTTGTGTTGGGGTCACAGCAATAGAGATTAGGAAAATAAAGGGTTAAAATGTATTCTGTATTTTGAAAATAGACCTGACAGAATTTGGTTGAATTTGAGAAAGAGTAAAGAAAAAAGAGAAATCAAGAAAAGAGCCTAGGATTTGGTGTGTAAAACTGAAAGAATGCTGGTTGCATTGGCTGAGCTGGAAATGGCTGGTGGAAGAGTGAGTTCGGGTTTAGAAGTCAGGAGTTCTTCTGTAAACACGTTAGTTTGCATCCATGTGGCTATTTCAAGTTGGAAGTTGAAAAAATGAGTTGGATTTCAGTGGATAAGACATACTATCACAGTTTAGATAAGAATTAGGAACACTTTTCGTGAACGTATTCCTATACATTTTTTCTTCAAGATTGTGATACTGTTTTCCTAGTTTAGTATTAAAATATTTTGGTTTTCAAAACAACATGACTCACATTCAACTCTCCAACAGTAAAGACGTCATTAGAGTTTGTCTATATGCCATAAATTAGTTGATAACGTGTTGTTCAAGAAAGACAGACAAGAACATATTTGCTGAAGAAAGATCAGACATTTTCTCAAGCAAAATAAATAGTTGAAAAGGAAGTAAAAAATGTATATAGAAGGGTGAAAAAATTCTTTTGCTCTTATTTGGATGAATCTTCTTTTATCTGTCAGAGGGATTATTAAACAGAACCTCAAGTTTACAAGAAAGATAAAATATGGATCCTACATAGTGTCTAGAAAGCTTTTAAATTTGGTGTTATAGATTGATTGCTACTACCTAGTCTAAGCCTGCATTAAAAAAGATGTTTTCTTCCAAGTCCATTCATTTTCTTAGCCTCTTGTCAATTTTTAAAGCTTTGGAGAGCTCAGTTTATAATGTATGGATTTAGATTAGAAATCCCGAGAAAAAAGGAAAAAAAGTATTTATCACAGAATCAATTTCACTGAATGAATACTGAGGCCCCTCCCCTGCAAAATGAATGAATGAATGAATGAATGAATAAATAAATAAATAAATAAATAGATAAGCCCCGAGATTGCAACTCCTTTGAATTTATATTGTTTTCAGTTTAGAAGGCATAATCCTTAAAGCAGTGACCCAGTTCCATTAAAACTACCCAAGTGTTACTATCAAATGAGTGCGGATGCTCAAAAGTTATTTTGATTTTATTTTCAGGTCATATAAAATTACCCATCCTCTGGAAACCAAGTCTTATCTTTATGACTTGCTTAACATGCATTTGGCTCCCTTCCCACTCCGTGGAAATGTGTTTCGCTAGGCTTCTAAAGGATATGAGGTGCAGAAGGGCCGACCAAGGTTTGACATCTTCAACTTGAGCCTGCAGGGAGGTGTCACAGATTTTATAGGTTATCGAAAATCAGTGCTAATCAGAATTCTTTTTGAAGCAGTGGAAATGTAACCTGGAGCAGCCTTGCTGACATAGCTAGATTTAAGTTTAAGAGTCCCCCTATTGAACTAAATATTGTCTGGAGAGATGGATTTTTGATCATGCTTATATTTCAAAGGAAGATTCCTACTCCTTGAATTTGTATCACATTTCTGAAAGTCTGCAGACCTAAGAACTAATCATTTCTGGTTGATGGGACACAGAAAGCAGTAACATTTGCTTTACAGCAACATTCAGCTGATGTTTTTAAATCAGTGATGCTCAAATAACAATGCCTATTGAAAAAGATTGCATGTGCATATTGGAAAGCATAGTTGACCTGGATTTCTACTATCATACATAGTAGAAGTTCTCAAAATCTTTACTGGAAACACAAACTTATGCACATACATATGCATACACAGACATTTCACAAACTGACACATGCCCAGTGGACATTGAGCTGCTCCAAATTTAATAACCTGCAATGAAGCTGTGTGTATTTCACAGTCCAAAACTGTTAAAAGAATGAAAAACCAATAGATTTGCTTGTACCACTTCAAAGCAAATTTTGAAAATTAACAATTTAGTGGCTTAAATTATAGACCCAGAATGCCTTGAACTTTTCACTTCTGGAATAATTATCTGGTACACAGCAACACTGTGCCTGTCTTTAGCAACATGGATCATCTCTAAACATGAAAATTCCTTGACTTCCAACAAAAGAATACTGGAGTAAGTAGATTGTGATTAAATTTAAAGGCATACTAGTGATTTATAAATACTATGAATTATAAAAATGTAGCTATTTTTCAGTCTTTATAACTAACCATAAAAATACATTGCAATCCTTAGCGTTACTCAAAAAATGCATTGCAATTCTTAGAGTTACGTATATACATCTCTATCTATCTATCTATCTATCTATCTATCTATCTATCTATCTGTCTATCTACAGAGAGAGGAATTACATCAAAAAACATAAATGGCCAGAAAAGACTCCAAAATGTCCAAAATGAGATGACTTCAAATATAACTGAATTGTGAATCAATTTCTAAAGGACAAAAATCACCAGAAAAAGTATTTTTTAAAAACTTGTCACAGTGTTCTTACTTTTCTAGCTATTTGTGTCCTAAAAATTATTTTCTCTTATTATCATTTTAAATATGTGGAGTACAATTCCGTATTAAGCAGACAAATGGTCATCGTTCAGGTAAAGTTTGGCTCTCCCTTTGGTCCCCACTTCGCCTGGTTTGAGATCCTTTATTGCACCCTTATTGATGCTATATGTTCCCCCACCCCCCACTCCCCTGGCAGTGTCTCACTACTGCCAAATCCCTTCTTATAGTATTATGATAAATGGTCAGGGTCCACTTATGAGTGAGAACACATGGTACTCAGTTCTTTGTTTCTGTGATAGATCACTGAGTATTATAAACTCTAAATCCATACCAATTGTTGCAAAGTCCATATGCTTGTGCTTCTTTACGACTATGTAATATTCCATTGTATATAGCCTAATATTAACCTCAATATTAGAATGTTAGTATGGAGTATCTTATGAACAGGTACTGTGCTTCCTAGAGTTATTTTCTGTAAAGATTATGGAAGAGATGAACCCAACAATGGTCTTATTGTTTATGTTTTATAGGATCTAGCTCTGAGGTGACAATAGGCTATAGGGTTATATGTTCTTATTTATAAATTATTTCTATCCAGAAATATAATAACACCTTTTTGTGTGCCATCTTTTCCCATTTCTAAAATCTTCACCATGTAGCAAACTGAAATCTGGAATTTTTGCTCCAACATTTTAGTCTAAGAACAGGAAATATGACTATTCCAGAAATCTGTTAAACTACCAAGATATACATTGTAAATACATATGAGTTTTGACCCTGCTTTATCCGACATAGACATGCACTTTTGTTTTTAAGCTCTTAGTACTTTTTCTTTCTTAGTAACACAGGCTGATGGAAGTCTGAATTAGCAAGAAAAACACTGTATGATGTTAAAATCATTCATCCATTCAAATAATAACTTGAACTATAATTTGGGAATACATAGGAATTAATATGTTAAATGAAAATAGGAAAGCCAAAAAAGAAAATTGTATGATAGTGATTTTTGCTTTTATTTTTTAAATAATTATTTATATTAGAATAGTTTAAATTCACAGGAATGCATAAACACAGTTCAGAGAGTGTTCGTATGCTCCACATTCAATTTCCTCTGTTGTTAAGACCTTACAAAATACCACACTAATGTAAGGAAATAAATGCACAGTTATTTCTTACCACTAATAAACAAATATTGATATATTATTATTAGTAACTATACTCCATATCTTACTTGGATTCTATTAATATTTTTAATGTCTATATCTGTTCCAGATCTCACCTGGGATATCATGTCGCATTTGGTCCTTATGTTTTCTTAAGTTTCTCTGGACTGGGGTCTTTAATCAGCCTTTCCTTGTCTTGATAATTTTGACAGTTTTCAGGAGTATAGCTCAGGTATTTTGTAGCAGGTCAACCAATTGGTTTGCCTAAAGTTTTTCTCATGACTTGATCAGGATTATGTGTTATCTGGGAGGAAGAACACAATGGTGAAGTGACCTTCTCACCACATCATAAAGGGTATGTGTTATCGACAATTAACATGACTGTTCAATTGTGATGTTAACCTTGATCACCTTGCTGAGATAGTATTTGACTGGCATCTCCATTGTAAAATTGCTTTTTCTCACCCTTTTCAACACTGCATTTATATGAAACAAGGTACAAAGTGCAAATCATACTTATAAAATGTTAGGTTAAGTTCTGTTTCCATGAGCAGAAAGTTACATAAATTATTTGGAATTATTATGAATAGTACATTTGTTTATAACATGTGTATTAGGACTTTACAAGGCTTAAAATTTAGCCATAAAAATATTGACTATGACTATACATGGGATACATGTTTATAGGTGATATTAAGACATACAAATCTGTATTTTTTTCCCAAATTTTCTGCAGTGAGTGTAGTCTTATTTTAAAACTTCATTTAAAATAAAAAGGCAAAGATGTGAAATCTTTTAGCATAATTAAATACACTATCTATACATAGGTAACCATTACATTTTTTGTTAAGTTTTTGCATTTTGACATACACTAGATACAAGAATGTACATAGATTTATAGTTTTAAAAAGAGAAATAAAAATGTTAGTAAATATCAATGTACTCATTATTCAGCTTAAATAATAAAAATAAAATAATAAAATAATAATAAAAAGGAATTGGCAGTAGCAGGATACTGCCGAGGTGAGACTGGGGGTGGGAACACAGCATTAATAAGGGTACCTGATCGCAAACCAGGCAAAGTGGGGACCAAAGGAAGGACCAAACTTTGCCTATAGGATGTCTACTTGTCTACCTAATCCTGAATTGTACCCCACATATTTAAAATAAAATATAAAACAATCTGAAGGAAATATGGTGACAAGGGCAGTATATATTAATGGGGGACTTAGAAAAAAGAGACAATCCACCTTACCTTACTCAATAAAGTACATTACTTTAGTAAAAAAATAATAAAAATATGTTAAGAGCTCTGCAGGCTCCTCTCTAATTTCATTGCTTAAAATGATGCAAAGATTTTATTAAAGAAAATAAAGTAAGAAAAATGAATGTAGCAGAGTTTATTTGAGCAAGGAAGGACTCATGAACCAGGCAGCATTCAAAACCAGGAGAGGTTCATAAAGCTCTACTCAGCAAAAAGAAAATGAGCTTTTATAGCTTCAACGCAGAAGCAAACTGGAGAAAACACCTGACGGGTGACAGATAGGCCTCATTTTGGCAAGGTGTGATGAGACATATATCTTGTTTGCACATAGTCTGAAAACTTAGCTGCTTGTGATTGGCTGAGGCTCAGGTGTTTGTGACTGACTGAAGCCCAGTTGTTTGTTACAAAAATATATACTCCTAAGTTAAGTTTTGTTTTGTTTATGTAGTCTGTTCCATGGCAACTCAGAGTATAAAGACGGCTTTAGGATAATGATCTCCTGCTTAATTCAACAACTGCCATCTGGATATTTTTCTTCTCTAGCCCCTTGTTTTTCTTTGTAGTTTTATTATTTATTTATGTATCTTAAAATGTTTTTAACCAAAGATAAATGAAAAAACAACTGTGTATTTTGCTCATTATTTTTTAAAGATTCATTAATGTTATTATATACAGATTTAGTTCTTTTTCACTGCCACATATTATTCCAATAATATAATCCCAATATATAAATATAATCCATAGTTTATGTACCTTTATTGATAGTATGAATAGTATTTCTATAAACATTCCTGTGCATGTGTCTTGGTATTCGTGTCTAAGAAATTCTGTAAGGTATATATCTAAGAGTGAAGTGGATAGATTTCAAAAAGCTACATTATTAAACTATATCAGGTTTTCTTTCCAAATGTTTCTCCAAACTTGTATCTCCACAAGCAGCAAATGATAATTTTGATTGTGAACACTTTTGACAATTCTTGCCATTGTTAGACTTTTTAAGTGTTCCCAATTTCTGTCTATGGAATGAACTGAAACAAAATGTAAATATCTTTTTAGTAATAAAATAGAGCATTTTTGTAATTAGCCATTCATTTTTTCTTATTTGTGGAATATGTTCTCTTTTCTGTGTAGAATGAATTTACTCATATTGATTTGGTTAATTATTTTATAATCTAGACTCAGTGTATTCACTGGTGTTATATATTGAGAATATTATCTTCAGTTTTCGGCTTTGTACACTTTTTATACTATTTATCATGACTGTCAATAGACAGATGTTTTAACTTCATCAAACATTATTTTTATAGTTTTTATTCTTTATATGATGCTGGTGAAAAATCATATCAACCCCAATATCCTAGTGGTGTTCTCCATATTTTTTCCTAAAAGTTGTACTTTTTTTTTTATGTGAAAATAGATGTTTATTACAGAATATTTTCTTCTATTAATTAAATGCTTTAAACAAAAAGTATATACCATAAACTGACAATGACCTGGTAGCATGCAAATGCTTCAGGGTGAAGATGTATATTTGCTCTTGACAAATTTTCATATATTAAATTCTCATGACATTTGATTCCAAAAGATATGTATAAATTGTCTTCACATGATTATTTAAAGTTAAATATAAACACAGGGGCAATTTAAGCATTGGTATTCATTTATATGTGTTAATTTAAGGTAAGTGACTAGAGAGTTAAATTTTTAAAAAATCCTGAGGTCAAAAAATCTTTAGGAAGAGACTCCGTACTGATGTACATTTGGACATCAAGGGCTAAAAGATCCACTCTCAATATAATATCATTAAGCAAATGATGTATAACATCCACCGCACATCTGTTTCGAAGCAGCACGTTTCCCAGATTATACATCTCTTTACAAATAAACACCAGAGTATTAGCAAGTAGAGACACCATCAGTATGAGCTCTAAACACGCTGCTGACTTTCACAAGGCATCTCTGAGCCTTGGGGCATACATCTTAATCTTGGGGCTTCAAGAACATCTTCTTGGCTTTACTCGGTTTTATGTCTCCATTTTCATCTTCTTCATAATTGGCATGGTCTCTCTTCCTGGCAAACTTTTTCCCAATTGTCCCCACCAAGGTCTCATATCTTCTAGCCATCTCTTCATCTGACACATCAAGCTCCACAGCTTCATCTTCAACTTCTTCTCTTTTATTCTTAGAATTCATATGAAACATTACAACCTCTGGATTAAATCCTCTGAATGACATTCTTCCATAGAGAAGATCTTCACATAACAAGAAACTCTGCTCTTCTATTATGAAACTCTCTTTCTCTTTAAGCTCTGGCAAATCCAAATACCAGTGTTCTTCACTAATAATTTTCTTTTCTTCCTCTTCCAGTAGTTTCTTGGTTTCCAAGTCCAGTCCCCTTTGCATGAAATTCATGCGCAGCGGGTTCTTGGACAACTTGCTCTTGCGCTCAGCCGCCATGGTTGCCCCAGCCCAGCGCCGCGCTCCATCCACGAGCCCCAGTACATTTTTTAAATTAGTCTTTTGTTTCATCTAGAATTGCTCTTTGCTAATGTTACAAAGCAGGTTTTTTTAAAAATTATTTCTGTATAAATAAGAAATTATTCTAGTTATTATTATTGGTTAATCTATAATTTACACTCACTTATTACATATCATTTCTTCATTATGCCTCCAAATTCGTGTGTCTGCTTGTGGGATTTCTATGCTGTTTACAGGTTTATTTCTCTTTCTCTCTGCCACTATCAAACACATTTTTATCTATTCGGTTTTATAACAGTTATTGGTATCAGGAAGAGATTGTCCTTTTTTTTTTTTAATGCATTGAGAGTGTTTTTACTATCTTCATTTTTAGGTCCATCATATGCATATATTTTCAGCTAGAAAAATTACAGAAATGTACTTAATTGAATTGCATTGACTTTAAAAATTCTCTCTCTCTCTCTCTCTCTCTCTCTTTATATATATAAAATTCTCCTTCTTTAATGTACTTCCACAAAAATCTTGATCTTTCAGAGAGATTTACTACGCTGGAAATTTATATTTTCAGGTGATATTGTACATGTTTTTAATCACATTTTAAAAATTATGGGCAATATATAAAATGCAATTAATTTTTATTTTCATCTTTTATTTAGTAACAATAGTAAAACTTTTTTGTAATTAGATACTTTATCTTATAATGCAATCTAATGTAAATATTATGTCAGTCATGAATAGTGTAAATATTTTACTTCCTTTTTAAATTTTTATGTCTTATTTTAATCGCAAGTATGTCTTGTACAGTACATGATATAAATGATGCTAGCTGTCATTCTAGTCTTACATTCTAGTCTAGTTTTACATTGTTACATTATTTTACACTTTTAATGTCTGCTGAAATAAAGTTATGCTGAAGTATTAATGGTTGCAGTTTCTTTTATGTTTGGTTTCTGTACTAGATCAAGACATTTCTTTTAGATCTAAAAAAGACATTTCTTCATAGAAGATGTAAAAATGGCTAACACTTACAGGAAAAGTTCTCCACATCACCAAGTATCAGAGAAATACAAATCAAAGTCACAGTGAGATACTGTCTTATACCTGTTAGAATGGCTATTTTTAAAAAAACTGAAAACAAATGTTGGAGAGTATGTGGGGAAAAGGGCACATTGTGCATTGTTTGTGGGAACAAAAATTGATGCAACTTATATAAAAAGCAGTATGGAGGTTCCTCAAAAAATTAAAAATAGACTAACCATTAAATCTAGCAAACCTACTATTGGGTATATATATCCATAGAAACTGATACCTGGGTCATGAAAAGGTATCCATACTCTCATGTTCACTGTAGCATTATTTATAATAGACAAGATATGAAAATAACCTAAATACCAATTGACCTAAGAATGGATAAAGAAAATGTGATATATACATATGGTGGAGTAATATTGAGTCTTAAAAAAGAAGGAAATACTGCCATTTACAACATGGATGGACGCGGAGGACTTTATGGTAAGTAAAATAAGCCAGACACAGAAAAAATAATACTGTCTCATATATGTGTGGAATCTAAAATAGTTAAACTCAGAGAGACAGCGAGTAGAATGGTGGTTGCCCAGGGCTTGGGGAAGAGGAAATTTGGAGTTGTTGGTAAAAAGGTACAACACTTAAGTTGTGCAAAATAAATAAGTTCTGGAGATGTGTATAACATAGGACTTATGATTACCAATACTGTATTGTATACTTAAAATTTTGTTAAAAGAGTGAGTTCTATGCTGAGTACTCTTATCACAGAAAGACAAAGAAAAAAGAAAACAATAAAAAAGGGGATGAGAAAAATTTTGGAGACATGTTATGGAGATATGTTATGACATTGATAGCAATGATGATTTCTAGCAGTAAACTTCATACACATCAAGTTGCATACATTAAATATCTAAAGATTTTGGTATGCCAGTCATATCTCAATAAAGCAGCTTAAATAAAAAAGAAATCTTCAAGGTAGTCAAAATATTAATCTGATTTAAGTGATAAAAATAGATTCATATTAATTGAATTTGTTTCATGAATATTTTTAAATGTTCCGTTACTAGATCTAAAAATAAATACTAGTTATTGATGATGACCATCCTGATTGGAGTTAGGTGGTATCTCAGTGTGGTTTTAATTTGTATTTCTTTGATGACCAGTGAGGCTGAGCATTTTTTCATGTATCTGTTGGCTGCTCATATGTCTTCTTTTGAGAAATGTTTATTCATATTTTTCACCCACCTTGTAATGGGGCTGTTTGTTTTATTTCTTTTCGGCATGTTTGAGTTCCTTGGAGATCCTAGATGTTAGGTCTTAGCCAGATATACAGTTGGCAAATATTTTTTCCCAAACTATGGGCTGTCTCCCTGCTCTCTATGGTTTATTTGACTTTCCAGAAGCTTGTCAGTTTGATGAGATCCCACTTATCTATCTTATCTCTTATGGCATGGGCACTTGGGGTATTGGTCAGGAATTGGTTGCCAGTTCCAATTTCCATAAGGGTGTCTCCTGCATATTCTAAGGTTCTTATAGTTTGAGGTTTTCCATTTTGGTCTTTGGTCTTTGATCCATTAAGAGATGATTTTTGTGTATGGTGATAGGTAGGGG
>CAUYQG010097198.1:0-16808 GCA_963574415.1 Tarsius wallacei
CATCATCTAGTGGTCAACTTAAGTAGCAACTACACTGCATCAACCTGACTCAATGTCTGGAATATACAAGGCGTTCCATAGAAATGAGTTGAGTGCCGCACAGTGAGACTCCAAATCAAAAAAAAAAAAAGAAAAAGAAAATGAGACCCAGAGTCCACCAGATGAACTGGTCATTATAATGGTTTCAAAATACAATATCTGACAAAAATAAGATTTAAAAAAATCAAACTGAAATTTTTTAAGTGAGAAAAAGAAAAAAGAAGAAGAAGGGAGAAAGGAAAAAAAATGACAAGGAAAACTGACAAAAATTCAAGGAGGGAACAAATCAATTTTGATCACGACTTTCAGGTCATCAAAAACCAGCTTCCTGAGCTAGAAGGACAGAAAACTAAGCCCTGCCCAGTCAGAAATGTATATGTAGTAGGTGCTTGGGATTCCATAACAATAACTCCTTATGAGGTCATAGCAAGAAATGGACTTATCATGACTGGAATTAATTCACACTGGTTGTCTCGCTTTCTGGTCTCAAGAATATTTTACTTCTTAAAAAAAAATAAAGGGGATCCAGAAGAAATTTCAGTTTATGTGGGTCATGGTGACTGATATTTACCCCATTACAAATTAAAATCTGTATAATGATTTGTTAAATGATCAATAAAAACAAACCATGGAGGCAGTTCAGTGAAGAGAGAGATGCGTTTTGGCTAAAAATGTTTGAGAAAGCCTTTTGAAAGAACTGTGTCTCATGACAGGTTTTGAAGAGTGGATAAAATGTAGTTAGGCAAAACAAGTACAAAAGGTATTTGAGGCAAAGTCTTAGAAAGACACAGATTAAGAGTGGTCCATGCAAGATTGTGAAAGAAAGAAATTCCTGCTGCTTGAAGCTTAAAGTAAGACTGGAGAGTGATATAAGATAGGGTTAGGAAGGTGACTTGAAGTTTGATTATAGAGTAGTTTTGTGTTCTTCAGAATAGGACATTGGTTATATGCACATTTCTTAAAGGCAGACTGCCCTTGGTTCACACCCAAACACCCACACTTGATAGCTATGTTACTTTGGGCAAGTGGTCACACAGTAAGTGACTGTGTAAGGTTGTTGTGGATTGCATGTAATGTAACTATAGAAATGACTGAAACATTGTAAGCACTTGATAAAGTTTGGTTAATATCATTAATACTGAGCAGTGAAGAGAAAACTTGCAATGAAATGGCCATTTTGCCTTCTACATCTTAAGTCTTGCTGGGCTTACTGTTAACTGAAACATTCTACTTTATTTTTTCAAATAATTCACAGCATTGTCATTGTTTATTGAGCCAATAATTTTCATAATTATGTAATGCCATTTGCCATGCTTATTATAAAAGAAGATTCTAGACAGTAGCCATTTATGTTTTATTTTTCCATGGATGTTTAAAGCTAAAATTCATAAGTGTTTGCTGTGCACTAAGCATGGTTCCATGTAAGTTTCATGTGATCTTCACAACAACCTCACAAGCTGTAAGATTTGCTCTAGTAACTCAAACTATGCAAGTTCCAACAATGGTCAGTGTTATCTAGAAACATGAGCAGCAGAGAGAGCAGTGGTCTGAACTCACAAACTTTTATTTTCCAGCATCTGTTTCTTAGACTGGAGGATCTGAAGAACTCAGCAATTCACATCTTCATTTTAGGGATGAGTAAACAGATTCATGAACTTACCCAATATCGTGCAAGTCAAATGCTCTTTCCACTTCCCTGCTTTGCAATGGAATGTATTTGAGGACTTACATATGAAGGGGTTTTACCTAGTGTTTGGAGATAATAGCACTTTAATGAGGTCAATGAAGCCTTCATTAAAAAGATTTGTCTTGAGGGATGCTAGAACCCTGAACAGCATTATGTCTCTTCTGTCTTCTTCCTGATGGCTCCTTAATCCCTCTTAATTCCCTCCCCTCCATATGTGTTCCCCACCTAAACTTCATCACCACTTCACCAAGTTTGTCACTCAATTTTAAATATTTATTTACAAAATCCTACATTCATATACATTTACTGAGAAAAAAATCATACGAACATAAATTATTTTAGTTATTTTGAAAAGTCATGCTAAAGATGACAAAGCTTTGGAAATAGAGTTTAGTCTAGAATCTCTTCCCAACTGATTTTAGAAAAGTGACAGTATAGTTATAGATGGTTTTTAGAATAATCCTTTAAATAAATATTCTTGATTCTTCCTGACCTTCGTAAAAATGTAGCTCTTCTTAAAATAATATCCAACAATCATTTTAGCAACATTTAAAAGTTAAACTGGAAAGTCCAGAAAGACTCTGAGGAATTCGTCCAGCCAATTCTGCCCCACCAGGCAGATGTCATAAAGTAATTTTTATTAGATCATAGAGTCAATAACCTTGATTGTGGAAGGTGCCTCTCTTAGCTTGTATGATCCCCAACCCAAAAAGTGAGACACAGCCTTGTGTGAGGATGGTGTATGGGGAATGAGGAAGAGAGGGAATAAGACATGAAAGGAGGAATAGTCAATAAAAGATATGCTGAGTTGGCCACCACAGGGCCACTGTTCAGTCTCAATTCTGTAGGAGTTTTGGCATAGCCTCATGATTTCATTCACAGTCATCTTCCAGAGGATGAAAGGAAACTTCTAGGTTGTGCATGCTGAGTTCCAGGCAGAGTCATGCAAGCATGTTCTAGTATAAGCATGGCCCCACAGCAGAAACAGAGAGGTTTGAAGCATGGCCCCAGGGAGGTATACCTGCGTGAAGCTGATCAAAGCCTGTGAGTCCCTACCACAGAGTCTGGACTCAGAATTGAGACCAAGAGGATTTGGAGTGGGATGCAAACAGAGTGTGATATAGGATAATCTAGCTGATTAGAGATAATCTAGCTGAACCTGATATTTAATGAGTGAAGAAACTGTGGGCCGTAGCACAGATTCTATAGATAATTGGAGATGGCAAGAAGAGCCAGAATTGTGTGAATAACTCCTAAGCTAGGAATATCTGTTGCCTCTTTTCTTATGATTGGCAAAACAATAATTTTCACAAACTTGTCTTTACTGTGTTCTTTTTTAATCTAAATGTAATAAACGCAACTTACAATTTTTCTGAAGATACAACAAAAATTGGTTTTGCTCATGCATGGAGACCACAATCTGCTCCACGGTGTGAAGAGAGGAGTCTCAGGCCTTCCTACAAAAATGACTCCTAACACTCCACCTTCCAGCGAAGGGCATGGGTCTGAGGGCAGACTGTGCAGATTCAACTTCTAGTTCTACTTAACTAGGGGACTTGGGTCAAGGTAGTTCATTTCTATAAGTTTCAGATTCCTCCTCTATAAAACCCGAAAGACTGATGTGAGGATTAAATAAAATATCACATATCAAGTATGCAAGACTATGGCTAGAAAGAATTCACAAATTCCGACTATGGATATAAATGACCTCAAGCAACTTGACTAGGCCAAGACCAAAATTTCAACATTTGTTCCACTGCCAACAAGATTACAAGCAATCAACTTGTAATTCTGTAGAAGGTCACCCACAATATGATCCTCAGATACACTTCCAATCTTACTTACATCCCTTTACTTAAATTATTACAGTTACTACAACTGTTAAATTCAGTTAATGCTCGAAGCACAACCACCTAGCTATACTTTTCATGCTCCCTTTTCCCTGATGTGTTCTTCCTCTTCAACTTAGAATGCTCTCTGGTTGTTCTCTCTGGCAGTTTAGATCCTACTCATCTCAATTTTCCCCCAAACAATCTGCATCTCACTGAATGACTATATTCTGTGGACTGGCTCAGCACAGGGACATCATAGATAAACGTGCTCTGAATGAGCTGAGTGATGGAGCACTCCTTGAGCGTTGCAGTGCTTCATACCTTTGGATGACTTCAGTTAAGCAGTAGAAAAGCAGGATCAAGCCATCCTTTCCACTAACATTCACTGATCTCCTACAACACGCAAAGAACTGAGAAAGGCTCTGGGGATACAGCAGTGAGCACAGCAGACATGCTCTCTGACCCTAGGGCACTTGTAATAAGCTAACAGGACAGATGATCAATAGTTGTTGTAAAACAAATCCAAGTTTGCTATTATAGTAAGTGCAAGAAAGGAAGAACATAGCATTGTAATAGCAGAAAGCTGGAAATAGAGGGTGGATTTAATCTATTCATGGAAGACATGGAACATGAGGTCTGAAACATAACTTCAAGGGGCACTGGGAAGAATCAAAAAGATAAAACGGCTCCAGGAGAGGAACAGCAAATTTAGAAGACTGTATGAGTGGAGGGACTTTGTTCTGAGGAGCAGCTAAAGAAAACCCACTGGGACCCATTGAGGGGGTACATGAAATTCAAAAGAAAAAGCAGTGTGCTTCATAAGGCCTTGCAATGATCTGAATAGCCATTCCAACAACACATTTTTCATACAATATACCTACCAAGTATACTATTATGTGCAAGATATACGTATTTTATTTCAGTGTGCTAAGCTCATCTCTGGCGAGATCATGAATATTCATTCAATTGGCATCTTTGGGTGGAGTGCTTTCCCAAGAGCTTGCAATCACGACAGGTGTAGTTTTAAAGTATTAACAATTCTGGCTTATTGGAACATCCTACATTTATACATTTATATACATATATATTAAAGCTTCTAGTTCCTACCTCAAGCATAAGTGTGTATGTGTATATATATCTATATATATGGAGAGAGAGAATATTTAGAATGTATATATGAATATATATATATTCATGTATATTCATGCTTGAGGTAGAAGCTAGAAACTTTAAGACTTGAAGGACATTTTATTTTTTGAAGTACATATGGAGATAGCCTATTTAAGAACTCATCTAATAAAATTCTTACAGAAATTTGGCATGCCAACTGTAATTTTAAAAAACAAGGCTTGCAGATGGGTACACATCTTGTTAATGGCAAAAGTGGAGTGAAACCTAGACCTCAAGGCTCCTCAGTTATTATTTATCCCACTCTAAAAGACAGTTCTGGAAACTTGCAGATCTCTGGCCATCTAAATGACAGTCTATAAAAGCTGCAGTCACCCAACTGGTACCACTGGAATGAGGAATTCAAGCAAAATTGTGAGTACCTAACTCCACTTTATATGTTTCTTAAGGCAACAATTTTTGCTGCCAAACACACACACACACACACACACACACAGACACTAACCTCTGCACTAATGTGATCAAAACCTTCCTCTCTTGCCTGAGAAAGCATATCATAACCCATAAGAGTGAATGGTGTTATAACAAGCATGACCTTGAATCCAATCTAATATACTTAAAGAGTAAATTAATTACAAAATATTTTGCCCATTATTAGTGGCAAGTAACCCATGCTGCACCTCACAACACACTGTTGTGTCCAGCAAGTTCAGTGGAGAACTTCTATTTTACAGACAAGTCTCACTTTTTCCTTTTCCTTCTTTCTCCTCCTCAGTTCCCTTGCTTTCTGTATTCTGCCTCTGCAGAAGATTCTATCTTTTGGTCATGGATGCCAAAGATCATGGGAAAGATAAGGAAGGGTCAGGTGTTCACAAAAATGCTTACTTTCCTCTTAAAGATGAGCATACAGGTACCAGCTAGTCAGACTAGGAGAAGCAAATCACCTGAAGCCTTGGGGAAATGTGAATGTTTGCTCATACAACAGTGCATGCACACACACACACACACACACACACACACACACACGCAGAAACTGATAACAGCTCTAAATTATTCTTCATCTACCCACCTTTCCAGTGAGGGAGCTCATTTGAGAAACCCTTTTAAAGCATTGAAAAGGTGAGCCAGGGGGCAGGCAGTCAGGAGAAGGTTATTTTGAGGGTTGGTTTAATTTATGGGGTTTATTTGTATCCTCTATCGTTCAGCGGGAAACCTTGTAAATGATGTTTGCATGCACAAAGCTGTGATAACTGAACTGATGAGTTAAAGACTTGACTGAACATTTAATGTTGCTTATTAAATAATTATGACGAGGTTTGATGAATGGCTCTGATTCTCCGAACTTCCAACTGAGATTTTCAGCATGAGTTTCATTAGACAGACGTGGATGGAGCCTGCTGCAGCCCAGCTGCAGATGAGCTCGCAAAACATTTGAACTGGAAACCTTCAAATGTGAGTAATTCCACTGTCTTGGTCTATCTTTTGGGGTCTCCAAACTAGTATATTTCATTTTCATTTGATGATGAAATACAGACAAATTATATATCTATGGGGCTATATCTATGGGGCTTTCTAAAGTGTCATTGCAAGATATTTCCATATGTACTTAATGAAAAATTAATCTGTATTCTCTGTAACAGGAGAAATTTCAACTTAAAAATAAAAGTTTTATTCTGAAATGCTGCTCACCTTCCTTCTAGGATACCAGAATGATGCGTGTCCTGTGCAGGTGAGAGATGAAAAACACTGCAATTTATTGAAGCCAGTGAACTTGTTCAGCATCTGAGTCAAGCTCATTTGTTGTGATGACACACGTCATCCAATTTTGAAATATCTCCCTGTTCCCATTTAAGGGCTTATTAAACCACCCAACAACATAATTTCTTTTCTTTTCTTTCTTTCTTTTTTTTTTTTTTTGAGTTGTAGTCTCACTCCACTGCCCAAGCTGGAGTGCAGTGGCACTTTCACGGCCACCCCAGCATTGACCTGCTGGGCTCCGGTGATCCTTCCACCTCAGCCTTCCAAGTAGCCAGAACTACAGGCACACGCTACCATGCCAGCTAATTTTTTATTTCTTATAGAGACGAGGTCTTGCCAAGTTGCCTGGGCTGGTCTCGAACCCATGGGCTCAGGCAATCCACTCACCTGGCCTCCCAAAGTGCTGGGATTACAGGCTGAGCCACTGAGCCCAACCAAAATTATTTCAAATAAGAAAGTATAGCATATCTGAGATTTTTGTCCTATGGCTCAAATCTTTTAAGTAGCTGTGTCTAAGTTTTTTCAAGTTGGGGTCTCACTCTGTAGCCCAGGCTGGGGTGCTGTGGTACAATCACGGCTCATCACAACCCCAACCTCTTGAGCTCAGGCAACTCTTCCACCTCAGCCTCCCAAGTAGTTGGGACTACAAGTGCACACTACCCTGACCAGCTAACTGTTTTAGTTTTATTTTTGTAAAGATGGGGGTTATGTCGCTCAGGCTAGTATTGAACTCCTGGACTCAAGGAGTCCTCTCGACTTGGCCTCCCAAAGTATTGGAATTACAGGCATGAGTCACTGCACCCAGCCCTACTGTGTCTGTTTTTGATGGCAAATTCCATTTATGTATCTACAAACAGTTCACATTTACAGTTTCTTTGGTGATGGTTTTTTTTTAAATAAAGACATTATGAAAATTTACTCCATAATCAAAAAATAAAGTAGTCTGTAGGTGGGGTGAAAGGAGACCTGAGATTTGAGAGAGGTGAACTTCATTCAAAGAAAAAGAGCAGAAGGTGGTGGTTAAGGACTTGGAATTCAAATCACTGCTTATATCTAAATCCCAATTTTACCTCTACTGTCTGTACAGCAAAACACAGGCCTGACAGCTGGGTCTCTAGTTTCTAGTTTTGCCTTTCCAAGTGACTAAAACTATATCTGGAAAGTCACTGAAATTCTTTGGCTCAGCTACCTTATCTGAAAGATAATGAAGATATTGCACCCTGTGCATGTGCATATTAAAAATTATTTGATGATTTAGCAAGGTGTTCTTGAGAATGAAAGTCATTTGTAATTACTTGAGACTGTTCAATGGGTCTATTAAAAAGTGTGATATTTTGGCAAAATTAATTTGAAATATTTTAATGCAGAATCTCCATATGCAGTTTTGTTGACAATTTGATGGACTTTTAGTGGTCCATCTGAATTTCTCTTACAAAAATAAAAAAGGCAGCTAATCAATTTATTTTTATGTTAATCCAAAGATAGCTTGGAAGCATTTAGTAAACGGTGGGGCCAGGCATGGTGGTTCAAACCTGTAACCCCAGCACTTTGGGAGACTGAGGTGAGGGGATTGCCTGAGCCCACAGGCTCAAGAACAGCCTGGGCAACTTGGTGAGACCTCATCTCTACAATAAATCAAAATAATTAACTGGGAGTGGTAGTGCATGCCTGCAGTTCCAGCTACTTGGAAGACTGAGGTGAAGGATCCCCTCAATTCAGCATGTCAACGCTGGGTTGGCTGAGAGCATGCCACAGTCTTCCAAGTAGCCAGAACTGCAGGCATGCATTACCACTCCCTGGGTGATGGAGTGAGACTCTAACTCAAAAAAAAAATGAATAAATGATGGAGAAGCAGTAGGAATCACAACTGACAATGTCTCCTAATATGACAATGGTTTAATCCTAATGTGAAGCCATTTTTCTTGGACTCACTCCTGATGGAGATTGTTTTTTGTTTATTTGTTTTTTAAGGGAGGGAAGAATGTGGCATGTTCAGTTAAGGGTTATTAACAAAAAATCTTAGTACATTTTACAAACCACCTGAAAACTAGACCTTAGTGGTATTTGGAAAGCAATTAGCAAATACTTGTAATTAGTTAGAATAATTAGGACTTGGACATATTTTTTGGGGGGGAACACAATTCAACCCACTACAGTGTACCTATTTTACAAAAAAATTATGCTCAGTTATTATGATTACTTTTAAATGTAGCATAATAATGCATAAGAAGTTGTTCTCTTGTTATATAAATAACTACCTAAGAGCCTTGATTTTGACTTTTGATTCATAAGACTCTTTTCTATGTCTACTAGAATCATTATCCATGCCTATATATTAGTCTCCAATATCCTTTTGTATTTTGTACTTATTATTCATTTTTATGTGTCACAAATGAATAATTCTTTGCTGTTTTGAAGAGTGGTCCTGGCAGGAGTTTATTTATCATACTCTGATTGCATTTTTTTTCTATCCATAAATAAACACACAGTAGAAATACCACACACACATACACAGGCACACACACACACACACACACACACACACACACACACACATACACAACTAGCGGTGTCTACACATGTAAATTAGTTTGGAAGTTGGTCTAATGTAACTAAACTACTAATTCGAATGCTATAATAAATGTCATAATATATTGTTCCTAAACCCCTGATAGTTTAAATTCAACAAGTTAGTACCAAATATAAAATGTAGACTTTCTGTCCCCAAAGTTGATTTGAAAAATGTTTTATACATTTTAGCTAATATCAAATCAAGGTGGAAATGAAGACTAAAAATACCGAAAGTGGGACAATATTGCATCACAAGTGAACAAACAACGCAGTTGACTTGGATTAAACTTACAACAACAATAACAAAAATCTTGTCCAATATTATTGTGTGTCACCCACATCAAAATAACAGCAAAAAGATCAAGAACAAGGCGGGTGAGTCATGAGGTCATTGAGATTTCTTAAAGTCCTGAGTCAGACTGCCTTTGTGGAAAATTGGCCAGCTATGCCTTTGAAGAAAGAAAGCCATCAATCTTACAAAATACCAAGGCAATGATTAGTGAAAACAAGTCAAACATCCATCCTCTTCTCCCACATTCCACTAACCCCAAATAAACTGAGCAGATTGCATTAAAAGAGTCACATAAACCAAAAATTCTCCCACAAAGTTCTTATCTGTGAGTTAAGAAACATTATCAGAAGTAGTTGGACACAAAATGAGAAATGAAAATCATCAGTTAAAATAAAGAAACCAAATGGTGCCAGAAGAATATCTTTCCAAGAAAAATTGTGACATTTCAGTTGCTACAAAAATTCTAACACACAATAGATAACAACAAGGAAGTTCCAAGTTTCATTTCTATCCAAGATGTTGGGGCAAGTGCTTTAGTCTTTCAGGCAATCAATTAACAGATGGTTTCACTAGCATTCAAATCCCATTTCCCCCATTTGCTCCATAAAACAAGGCAATCAGACTAAGGAAATAGCATTCCAGTTGTTCACATGATTGGCATGTGCATGATAATCAGATGTATTTTGTTCTTGAAGATTTTTGTGGGGGTGGAGAGGGGTGGTATGTTTCTTTTTCCAAACTTAACCATCACATTCAGCATTGTATTTTGCCTTACAAAATGCTCCCTGTCAGCAGAAGGTCACCCAAATGCTATCAGCAGAGGGTCACCCAAACACTGGACCAGCAAGGTGAATTAAAGGATGCAGAAGTGCTTTGACCACCACCAGGGAGGAAAATAATAGCTTCAGGACATGCCTAACTCCAAGGCATGATCTCATAGTTTAATATGATGGGCAGGCAACATAAAATTTCAGTTGTAATTAACAGAGGGGAAATATAATTTCTTTCTCCTACAGTGGCAGTGATCTATAGCATTTTGGTTTTGGATGCTCTTAGATCCAGGCTTTTTTACTGACTTCAGTTTGTGGCCAAGATACAGATGGATGAGAACTCCAGAGCCTAGAGGTGGTGGGAAGGCAGCCCAGAGAGCAGAGATCAAGAACAAAGAAGACTGAGGTCTAATCTAGAAGAGAAATAAACTTTTGTCTTCCATCCTAGTCCAACTCTTTGATTTGGGGTATTCCAGCTTCCAGAGTTCCTGAGAACTAGTCAAACCTCAAGTTCCTTCTTTTGCCACAAGTTGAGCTAGCTGAGGATGAATAGCCCTGCCTCTTTCAAACAATATGTGTTTTTCTTGCTTAGCATTCTTTTTTTCTTTTCTTTTTTTTTATTATAAAGACGTGGGGTACAATTCAGGGTTAGGTATACAAACATTGATTATGCAGGTACCCTTGTTGATGAGGTATGCCCCTCCCTCCCCTAGCAGTTTCCCTCAACTGCCAATCCCACCCCCTTCCCCTGACAGTTTCCCATTACTGCAAAATGCTTTCTTATAGTATTATAATTGTTCAAGGTCTACTTATGAGTGAGAACATATGGTACTCTGTTCTTTGTTTCTGTGATAGATCACTGAGTATGATCAACTCCAAATCCATCCAAGTTGCTGCAAAGTCCATATATTTGTCCTTCTTTATGTCTGCATAACATTCCATTTACCTTTGAAATCATCCCGGTGCTAAACAATGTAGCCCATTGCAGCTTGCCCACAAAATTAGCACATTAAACTCACTTCCAGGCAATAAAAAATTTTCCTTTCCAATTATCCCAAAATGTTATCCTCACAAAAAAGGTAACCATAGTCTAATTGCTGTAAGAGATGTACAGATACATGAGTGTGGGTGCATTATAGATGTATAGACTATATGTGTGTTTTCCTTTGAGTAATTTAATACATTCATTTAATATAATATTAGTATATGTCAAGGTTCCCCAATCCTCAGGCCATGAACCAGTACCACGGTTCATGACCTGGTAGGAACTGAGTTGCACAGCAGGAGGTGAGTGACCAGTACGCAAGAGAAGTTTTATTTGTATTTACAGCTGCTCCCCATTGCTTCATTATCACCTGAGCTACATCTTCTGTCAGATCAATGGCGACATTAGATTCTCATAAGAGCACAGACCCTGTTGTGAACTGCACATGCAAGGGATCTAAGTTGCACACTCCTTATGAGAACTAATGCTTGATGATCTGAGGTGGAGCTGAGGAGGTCATTGTAGTGCTGGGGAGTGGCTGAAAATACAGATTAACATGAGCAGTGAGGTTTGCCTACACAGAGACCATCAAAAATTAATCACTTTCAGACTTACATCAAAACCCTGTCAGTGAGTGGCAAGTGAGTTGATGTACTTCAATTGTAAGTTGCATCAGGTGGTAAGCTTTAGTTCAGAAACTAATATAGTTTAGTCCACGCACAGCCCACCCATTACTTGTTTGCCACTTCTGTCTTTGCCTGTTTCTCACACTGCACACTTGCCTCAGTCACAGTTTTAGTAAGCCCACAAGCTAACCTTAGCCAAAATGAGTAAAAACACAAACATAACCAGAGGCTTTTTGTTAATTCTATGGTGATACTAGAACTCTAGCCCAATTCAGTTGGTTCTTATGAAGGTTTATCCATGTGTGTCCAGTCTTAGTAGATGCTGTAACAAGTGATTTCCAGGAGAGAAAACAAGGCAAAGTATTTGCCGCTGGCAAATATATAATTCTTGTAGTAATCGATGCAAGATCTATTATCTTACACACAAGATTCAGAGACACATTGGAAAGAAGAGTACAGGAAAAGTATGGTGAATAAGTGAGGTTCCAAAATGAGAAGAAAGACAATAAGTAGAAGAACACAAAATCACAAATGGAAGGACACATGTGGGGAGGAAATTGCATGGATTTTTGAAACAAGAGGAACAGTAGAGGTCAGGTAACCCAAGAGAGAACCACAATGGGTAATTTCCTTATCCCCCCAATTCTCAACCCCCACCCAATAAGGCAGCATGACTCCTGATCTTGCTACACACATTATTATTTTATCCTCTGAGTTAAGTAGTGTACGGTAGAACGGATACTCTACCAATGGAAACGAAAGGGTTAAGGAGACTTTGAATGGAATTTAAACCACAAGACAGAATTGATGCATCTCCTTTGATTGTTCAAAAGCCAATAGAATCCCCTGATCCATTCCATTCCATTTATTTCTGTCATGCTGAGCTAAAGGCTAGAGAAGACCTTCGTTACTCTAATAAGTGAATAGCCCTGCCTCCCTCATTGCTGCTGCATCTTGGCTGACCTATATTTCTCGCATATGGATGGATCACCGCTAGCGGGTTCGACAGACGCTATAATATCATTATGCAAATGCAGGTTCACTGCCACTTGGGAATCCTATAGACTGATCGCTTCATTATCAACCTTATCAGAAAATACAAGAGAATTGTGTCCCATACTCAGGGAGATGAGAACATAATTTAAATGAAGTAGTTTACTGTCTGGCTACTCCATGGGTTAGGCTGGGAGATGAGGAGAGCTGATTTCAGAAGCTGGGCTATCAACAGGCATAGATCAGCAGAGGGACTGCTAGAGCAGGCTTCCAGGGCTCTCCCCACTCCCCTGTGCTCTTCCTTCTTCTTTTCTCTACATAAGGACCTATGTGAAGACACTTTGCAGCATTTAATTTGTTCACCTGCTGTCATACGTCCTTGAAGAGCATCTGCCTTAGAATAACAGCAGTTTAACCCTGTGCCTAGAGAGGTAGGTTGTTTAGAGAAAATCTCTCAAACCTTAGGATCAAGAGACCTGAATTCTACACATGGAGTTCACAGTGTGACCTTGAGCATTTTACATGATTTTTTTTCAATTATTTGACCTATTTAGACGTCTTATCTGTTACATCAGGGCATTAGCGAAGATTGTCTGTAAAATCTCTTTTAGCAGTAACATTTTATTATCATCTGAGTTTTTAATTGGATATATTTATCTATTTCTTATTTTATAAAAATAAAATATGGCTATTGATACCCATTCCAATTAACAACGATCATAGTTTCCTGTTAAAGTGATGCATCTAAAACTATAGTAATTCATGCACTTGGTTATGAAATATAATGTGGCATGTTATTACTAATGAGACTTAGGAACTAGGACTGGACACCTAGGTTCAGGTCCTGACACTGTCCATAGAGTGCTGGGACACCTAGGCCAGGTCCTCAGCTTCCGCCTTGAATGCACCCTCGCATGTCTTATTCCTGGAAAACTCCTACTTATACAAGACCTGGCACAGATGATCACATTTTCTGTTGAACCTGCTCTCTATGTCAAGATAACCGTCTGTACAGATTCACTACATTGTCTCCTGTTGCAATTTATTTGCTTGTTTACATTTTTCTCCATTTCTGGTTGTGGGGCCTTTGAAATGGATTTTGCCTTTTTAAATCCTTACACCCACCACTGTCCCCAAGATACACCATACCACCACCAGAGGGCTGAAAAAGTTGGTTCAATCCAGGTTACAGTGGAGAAGACTCAGAAAAAAGAAGATAACGTATCTTGAAAAAAAAAAAGTGTGGAGGAGGATGCCCCAGATCAGTTTCTGGGACATACGTTCCTATGACCCCAAGGATACGTCTCCAAAGAAATAACTTCCAAAGATATTGGAGGAGACATTGGTGCATTATCCCAGGAAAGCCATACCAAGCATGTCTCAAGTTAGTGTTTATGTGCTGAAAGCCTTACTCCCAGCTACATTGTCTCTGAGATGACTAGCAGAAAATAAAACAATTTTGACTAGATTGTGACATAGTGTGGAGAATCTACACCTAGTCTTTCTGCTTCTGAAACAATTCTACTGGTCTCTAAGTCCCTGGTGCAACAGAGGAGTAGCACACATTGCCTTCAGGTCAGGGAGTCATCAGAAAGCCCAGTAGTAAATTTTATAAGAAAGATTTGACCCATCTTAGTGGTAGATAAATGACAACCTTGCATATCCAGTACTTAAAATTCACTAAGTCTACTCCCCCTTTTTTTTTCAGGATTCTAAAGTAGAATTTCTAGTAGACACACTGAATATTGTTGTTGAATAAGTGAATGGATGAATGGATAAGTAAATACAAAATTTCATCTCCATTATTTAGCTAAATACTTTATAAAATGTTTAAAGTTAAAAGGACACTAAGAATTATCTTATGTTACCTTTCACTTGACTGAAGATGAGAAGTGCTGGAAATCTTTTCTTAGATTTTCTAACTAATTAGTGGTCACAGTTTTTTTCTGCTTGTAGTCTGTCATTATTATTTCAAAACCACCAGCTATGGGACCTGCTGTTTTGCTTGAACTCCTGGCTTTAACCAGTGATGATAAAGTTTCTAAAGTTGACTGAGGTTCTATTAAAGTCTGGTCACATTCTGTAGGAAATCATTTATAAGGGTTAAGAGTATTCCTTTATTTCATTAAAAAATCATTGCATTACAGTTGTTTGTTAGGCATTTTAATCAAACTATAGTGACTCTCATTGGTAATATACTATGTTTCCTGTTTTATACTTTAAAATTTTCACATAAAAATATAGCCTCCTTTTTCTTACCCTCTTGTATCAGTTGGTTGCATCTACAAACGAAGCAAAAAATACACAGATCACTATGATGGTACCTCAGGGTTGAAAAAATGATGCCCAATTCCAGATGGTCAATTTTCAAGGGAAGTTTTTTGTTTGTTTGCTTGCTCTTTTTTTAGGGAAGAGGGGTGCCAAACCTTAAACTCCTTCAAAGTTTTAAAGAAATCAAAATTGGCTTGAAAACTTTTACAGCTATGATATTAAGTTCTAGAAAGTATGAGGGAGCTATTTTCCCTGTCCCCATTGAAATAGAAGCATGCTGGGCACATCTCTTGAAGTCAGGGGTATAGCAGAATGCAGAGAGCAGCATGCCCTGTCTTCTGGAGTTTCCTGGAGGTCTTAAGCCATAAAAGCTCCTTGTGTCAGTGAAGGATGAAGGAACTGTAGGGCAGTGTGTCAGGATGAAGAGGGTAAAGAGGGGAATATCCCCAAACAAGCTGCCCACAGGCATCAGGAGTTTTGAAAAAGACCATTCAGGATCGTATAGCCCCAAGAAAAGGTATAAAGAGGTTAGCCATAGAACAGGAGACAAGGAAACCACCGATTAGGTAGAAACAGTAGAAAGATCCAGCCACTGGGTACACCTCTGGGAGTTGTCCTTGATAGGAAGCCAGAATACAATTAAATATTGCCAGAATAAACCACAACCACCATAATTCTTCTTCTTCCCTGCTGTCAAGAGCTGTGTATGGCTCCAAAAAAATTAAACATAAAAAAATGCCTTGTGATGACAGAAGTAGGAATGAGAGAAAAGAAAAAAAGGTTAAGGAAAGGTGGATAAAAGAACAAGTGAATTTGAAATTATAAATTAGTTTTTAATAATCAAATTAGACTGCAAATTTGCTAAATTAAACTGAATTCACAGGAATAGGAAAAGATATCTCATATAAGTAAACCGAGGCTTCAGAGCTAAAAGAACTGTAGTCAAGATAACAAAACAAGCTTCTTCTTTGTACCTATCTGAACGATAACCGCTTATGCCTGTTATAGGGAAAATAGAGGCTTGACCTGCAGTGAAAGCAAATGGTATCAATTCAGAGAGTTTTGCATCAAAAGGGTAAAGGAAATGCCTCGGGAAGGGTGATTAACAAGGACCTATAGGAAGAGTGGAAGAAAGATTGGGAAAAAGCTCATCTTTGATTTGAAGTCAGAATAGGCATTCACCTTCCATAACAGGGTAGATTCACTTTTTCCAGAAAGTGGATGGTTTATTTTAGGACATGTAGTCACTCTATGTGACTAGAGTAGATGGCAGGTGAAAAGGCAGGCTCATCAGCTTCTGAAGGTGGGCAATGGAGCTGGGGTGCTTACCTTACAGAATATGTAGGCACTGAATGTCTGCTCAAACCATGTATCTGGAGGCCTCAATGAGTCACCTGGATGCCTCCCAAGCCGAGGGCTCATCACACAGAAAACAGCAAATAAAGACTGCAGGTATCAGAACCAAAATACTTTCTGAGTACTGGGCATGTGCAAACCTCCAAATGCTTCCTGTATACAAGTCCTTCAACTCTCACAACCTAATGAAAAAGGTACTAGTACTTCAACCATTTGTAAATGGGAAAGCTCAGGTAAAGAAAGTTTAAGAATTTTTTTTTTTTTTTGAGTTGGAGTCTCACTCTGTTGCCCAGACTGGAGTGTAGTGGCTGCTCCCAACCACCGCAGCCTCGACATGCCTGGCTCTGGCGATCCTTCCGCCTCAGCCTTCCAAGTAGCTGGAACTACAGGCACGCGCTACCACGCCCAGCTAATTTTTTGATTTATTGTAGAGATGAGGTCTCACTTGCCCAGGCGGGTCTCGAACCCACAGGCTCAGGCAATCTACTCACCTCAGCCTC
>CAUYQG010097203.1:0-29642 GCA_963574415.1 Tarsius wallacei
CTACCACACCCGGCTGATTTTCTGATTTATTGTAGAGATGAGGTCTCGCTTGCCCAGGCGGGTCTCGAACCCGCGGGCTCAGGCAATCCGCTCACCTCAGCCTCCCAAAGGCGCGGGATTACAGGCTGAGCCACCGAGCCCGGCTGCGAGAGCCTTCTAATTAGGCAACCAAACAGCCACAATCAATATTCTCTGTGGTAAATACAGAAACTGAGACACAGAGAAAGGGTAAGTACATACGTTCAGAGTGGGACCAAAACAGGTGTAGGTTTGACTCCCTGTTTCATCTACCTAATAGTCCTCCCCACTCTTCCTGAGAATGTGCCACTGATTCAAGATGGCTTACTGGCACAGGGAAGAAACAAAAAGCTTTGATGGCCATGTGCTCTTTAGCTGTGTACAACTGGTTACTAAGTCCTACCGACACTGCTTCTTATATATGGATTAACTGTGTTCCAAAATTCCACCTCCATTCTCTTCCATGTAGACTCTTATCTTTGATTTCTGAGTTAATGTCAACACAAACTGCACTATTGTAAGCTGATCTGTTGGTCTTCTGTCTCCCATATTCAAGCCATCCTCTGTCACAGCGAACTGACCTCGTCATCCCACTACTAAAAATGGTGTGCCACCTACAAGATCCAGACTTGTTGGGAAAACACACAAGGTGTTTCACAGCTGGCCTTACCACCCCCGCAGCCACATCTTTTAAACCCTCTCCTCAGATCCCTTCTCCTCATTCTCCAAGCCTTACTTCTACTCCTATGGGACAACTGTTTAAGTCACCTTTGCATATCTGTTCCTTCTGCCTGTAGTATCTTCTCCCTGCCTGTTCTGCCTGGGAGACTTCCACCAATCCTCAGTTCTAGTGCCACCCAGTCTGTGATGCCTTCCATGATATTTCTCCCTGAATTTACACCCCACCTTCCTCGGATTCCAGAATATAATGGTATGCCTATGAGGAGAACCACAATCCAAGCCTTGGTATCTCAAGAGCTCAACACAGTCCCTGGCACAAAGCTCTCAAGAGGTACTTGCAAATGAATTAGGCCCTTAAGTCCTTCATCTAGGAAATGAGGATAATAATATATGCCTGAAGAGCGGATGTGAGGGTTAAATGGTCCAGTGTCGATTAAGAACATGACAAAGAGCAAGCACATACTTTTCATCAATAAATATTAGCTCTTAACTTTTCTTTCCACTTAGTGACAAAGGAATCATCTATCTGTGAAAAGAAACATGAAGCCGGGGATGCTAGAAAAGCCAGCAACAATCCCCTCGCGTTGTGTTTCAAAGCACTTGTTTCTCATAATTCAGCAGCGTTTCATTTATTGCATTATAATGGGCAGATGTCTGCTGGCAGTTAAACTGCTTTTAGCAAATGCAGTCATAAAGACACAAGCAGCAGTGTAAATTGCCGCCATGTCCCTGCATTTGACAGCACCGCAGCCGGCAGCAGGTGTGTCGTGGCTCAGAAGCAGCTGTCACACGCTGCACCAAAGTGCTGACTCTCCCATGCGCAGGCTGAATGCAGGGGTAGGTGTCGATTTCTTAAAGACCTCCAAAGCCCCCGGCCTATCCTTCTGAGACCCAAAGAGCTTCCAGAATAACTAGCATCTATTTCCTTGGTCCTCTTTTTTGGAGTGACAAAGCAGTTGTGATCAGTTATATCTCAGACTCTGACCTGGTGGAATAGATACCAGCTAGGGTTCATGGATGACGGGACAGTTTCCTGGGATCACACCATTTTGTGCCTGTGGAAAGGGAAGCTTGCAGAACTGGAAGAGAAAAAAAGAGGCTGACTCTGAGCTCTTGCTTGTCACCAGAGATACATTTGTATGATTTGAGCAACAGCAGATAAGCAAAAATGGGGATACTTTGACTGATGTCAATGAATCGTACATTCCTTGGGAAGCCCCTTCCTCAGGGACTTCCCAAGGAATACACATTATACATGCCATTATCCATCAAAAATGGTAAACAATAGACCCGAAAAGAAGACAGCCTTCTAATGCTCTTAAGAGACCCAGGGTTCTAATCATTAATCCACCAATTGAAATTTATGCATCATGGGCCTGCAGTGTACTCAGCACACCAAGGTGTTCATTTTCTTAGATAAATAAATCAGAGAGGAAAAAACTTTATCGCAGTGCTGATATAACTAAACCCAGTGCCCTAACCCAGACAGTTCTGCAGATTGCAAGGAAGAAAAACTCACATTTTTGTCCTGCCCTTCACTCACCTTTATCCCTCTCCTTGGGATAAAGGAAGACATTGCCAAGCTGATGACATTTGAGAATCAGAGTTTTGGAGTGGAAAGGGGACCTGAGAGAGCATGAAACCCAATTGCCTCATTTTATTCTTACAGAACAGAGAGGACAAAGGATCCAAGTAACTATCTCAAGGTCAAACATTTAAACAAAGCAACTGGACATCCCTAGGGGATGGGGTCACAGAAATAAGGCAAATCCCCTCCCCAGTGGCACTGGGACCAATGAAACAACCATTGTTATTATATTTGACTGTGGAAGCTCAGACTTCTGCTGTTCCCACACCAATGAGTTGAGTTAGTCTGAGCAAGAACCCATTGGATCCAGAACTAGTTATAAAATGGTATATAAGATTGGTCATATCTTACTTTCTAATTGTCATCTCTCTCTTTCTTGTGATTATCCCCTGAATCATTGCCCTTGGTAGGCTGCATTATTATTTCCAGATTACTTCTTCATTCCTTCTGCTACATCGTGAGCTCAAGAGGGGCAGAAAATATACCTTCTATAATTTTTCATCCTCATAACCTAGCTCCCAAAGCCTGACATAGAGAACTAGAGTTCCTATGTTAATGTTGACATTAATTCCAAAGAAGCATCATAGCTTCATTTTCTACAGCTTTCTGGACCCAAAGTCACTGAAACTAAAGCTACTTAAGGTAGGATGGTGTTGAGAATACAGAAATTTTAATAATCTAACTTTAATATTCTAAGGAAGGCACACAATGATTGGGGTTCATCATCATATGCTACATGCTGTCTAGTTGTCCAAAGAATAGAGAAGTATGGTTTGAACTAAGATAACACTGAAGAGAAGGAGAGAGTAGGAAGATGCAGGATGAGTTTAGATGAGGAGTAGATGGGACCTGCTGAAACATATTGAATATTGTAGGAGAAAATGCCTAAGGACAATGGCGATGCCATTTACTGAGATGGGAAAAAACCAAAAGTAAAACAGTCTGGTGCAGGGAGGAAGAACTCAAGAGTTCTATTTTTCAATGATATAAGATGTCTACCAGCTATCCAAATGAAGATATCCAGTAGACAACAGGAGATATAGGAATCTGGAATTCTAGGGAGCACTTCAGGCTAGAGATCCCAATCTGGGAGTCATCAATGCATAGATGACCCCTAATACCATGGCAAGGGATAAGGACACCAAGGAGGATGTGCAGATCTAGAGGAGACCTAAAACAAAGCCCTAGGGCCCTTCAACATTTAATAAGCAACTCATATGAGGTTATAACACAATGCTAGAGACTATGGGGAAACAAAGGTATTTAATGCACTGATCCACCCCCTCTATGATCTTAGAATCTGAACCTCAACCCCACCCTACACACACACGAAGGAAAGGCTGCTCAACATAATGGAAAGTGCAATGGATTAGAAGTCAGGAATCATGATTTTTAATCATTTGATAGCTACTCCACTTTAAAGTGATGGTGACCTGTTAACTTCCAAGCTTCCAGTTCCTCACCTACTAAAACAAGGATGAGGTAACAGTAACATCTATGGTATCTGCCAACCTTACTGCTTTCTATGTGGCATCCCAATGACACAATCCAGCCTCATCTGAGAGTGGTACCTCACTCTTCCCAGGCAGGATATACTACTTCCGCTGCCTCAGGAGAACAGAACAGTAATCCAAGGGGTTGTGTAGAAGGAGAAGCCCACGGAGGGGAAAGGGAGCAGCTGCCGCCTGCATGCCTTTCCCCCAGAACAAGAGTCATTAAAGAGAACTCCGAATGTCTGTATCCTTGATTTTCAGCAGACGCATATGTCAGATAAATGGAATTCTGGGGCCTGTGAGAAGAGCAAATTTGCCCTCTCTACCACATTTTCTTGGTTCTGCAAATTAATATTCTGAAAAGCATCCAGATTCTACGATCCTACAAAATATTTTCTTTCAGCAGACTGCAGGAGTGGTCAATAAAAGGGCAAAATGAAAAAATGTGCAGTAGTTCCACATGACTGGGCATCTATAACAGAATGTGGCTTTATGGGTCAGAGTACCCTGACCTTAGCCATGAGAGAGCTCTAAGGAAGCAGTTCAGTAAGATTTCATGTGTGTGTATGTGCACAAAGAATACAGAGCAAGGAAGAATTGTTGTATTATATCATAATAGGTGGGAGAAATAAGACACAAAATATCATGTGTAGCAAGATCATAACCATATACAAGAAAACAAGACCCTCATGCATAACTGGGAAAAGACTAGAAAACTACACCAAATAGTTAAGAATTGTGTTTGAGTCATGGGTGGTTTTTTGTCATAATTCTTACTAGCTTCCTGTGCTTTTACATTTTGTTTAATGCGTATGAAATTCTTTTACAGTATTTTGTTTTCCAATTAATAACGCTTAATGCTCTACAGGAACCACAGTAGTCCACATCCTTTGCTGTGGCTTCCAGTGATTCAGTAGGTTTTCTAGGCCTCAAGGCAGGAAAGCATTTGAACATAGGGAAGAATTTAGATTTTTAAAAATCTAGGCACTGTTTATCTGGAAAAGAATCCAAGCCATTTCACTATACAGACATTTCCCAAGACACAAAAGTTGACCTCCCTATGACCTCTTGGAGAGTATCAGACCTACCAGGAATAGTTGGCCTGGATGAACAAGACACAGCTGGATGAAGCGAAGGCCCAAGACTCTGCAGGACAATCTCAATGGGAATGGGGTAGGGTAGAGACTGTAATTGGCTTTTCTTTATTAGATCATGACCCACCCTTCCTCAATAATATCCTGAATAAGAGAGAATATCACCATGCATACTATGTGCCAACCACTGTGCTTAATTAAAATACAGTTCTTCAATCTCTTAACAATCTGAGGAAATGGGGGGGAGTGTTCCAGCTCACAAATATATTGCCTCTCAAGGAATCACCCCAACATGTACACATGGGTGATCCCCCATATCTATTCTAGGTACCTCTGGACACCTGGGCAGAACTGACTCGTAGAGGGATAGAAACTGGATTAATCCAGTTCTCCTTTTGAAAAATGTATACTCTGAATAGAAACATTCAGAATGTGACCTCAAGCATAGTGTCCCCTGGGTTCCCCAGAGCTGCTCTGCTTCCCTTTCTAAAATGTAGTTGGGGAGATCTTTATTTGATCTCCAGATAATTCTCCATTAGGTTCACTTCCTTGACTGTTCGCCATTCTTAATTCTGTGGCTTGCAACCAAAAGAAACTTAACCAGTATTAGTACCCCCATTTTACAGATAAGAAAACCGAGACTTAGAAGAATTAAACACTTTTTGTATATCATCTTGCTAGTAAATGACAGAACCAACACAGGAATCAAGGTCCGCCTGCCTGGTTCCAAAATTCATGCCATTAGCCATGGGGCCATACTGCCTTTAAGTACTGTACTGTAGGTTATTTTCTTTTAACATAGGGATGGACTTATGCCGAGTTACTTTCTTGCTAAATAAGTGCTATCATACATTTCTAAAAAGCCATCCAGGCAACAGGATAGAATTAGCAATGTCCTCAAATTTAAGCTCAGTTGTTCATAAATAAATAAAGTCCATGGGCCTTGCCTTACTGAGACTTGACTCTCACCAATGCAACAAAACAGTTTGGCTGCATCAGCAAGAAGAAGATGCCTATGTTGTCCCAGATCAGGAAATCATATCTTCTTAAGAAGGAAGAACTCTGGAATAGAGTCTAAAGACAAGTCAGACTATTTCCCCTGCCCAACAGGACTTCACATGATGGCAGGTAGTCTTTCGTTAGACTGAAACACTGCAACCAAACTGATTAGAATTAAGTAGTTAAAACAGGTCTTTGCTTTTTAGATCATGGGGCTATCTCTCACATTACATGAATAGCAAACCAAAATAGCTAGAACTGAACAATTAGGATGAATAGACATTTACATCTGCTATAATAGCATCAGATTATGTGGGAAAAAATCTAAATATGATATCAAGCCAATTTTTAGGTGTCAAGATTTAGAGTTGCTCATCTTCACAGGCAGAAGAAGCACTCTTACAAGAGTAGAAGCAGGAATCATCCAAATTTACTGTAAGAGAGAGATACCATGCAAATTAATCTTAGCCCCATATACTCATAGACTTCCCAGATTTTTCTTTTTCTTTCTTTCTTTCTTTTTCTTTCTTTCTTTCTTTCTTTCTTTCTTTCTTTCTTTCTTCCTTTCTTCCTTCCTTCCTTTCTTTCTTTGCCTTATCCTCTTATTCCCTTATCTTTGGCTGACATCTTTTACCCAAGAGTTGTCCCTTATACTTATCTGCTTGCTCACTTTGCTTGGGTTCTTGGGCTATTTTGACTCGGGCCATGCCCAACTCTGAATTCCAGTTTTCCATCTCCCACCCATGCTTTCTCCATTTTATATACACAAGTGCCTTTTTCTAACATTCCCATTTCTGTGTGGCCAGCAATACCAAGGGACTCACCCCCTAAAAAGCCCCAGTATAGAACAAAATTTGAGCTACAGTAGGACACACTGCTTTAGGGACTGTCTTAGGCTTATCACATTTGGTACAAATGGTCAATTCCAGATTAGCATTCATGCTTCTAGAAAATAATTAGAGAGAGAATGGCAAACTGAGCGATCAAATAGGTGTTGTCATGATGAATGGTATTCCTTAATTCAAAGAGATTATGCCAAACATTTTTTCTTCACTAATCTTCAGAAGTGCCTAGAGTGGAATACTGAGAATCAGGGGTAGAAAGAGGCCATAGTTTTGTTAGAAATAGGGGCCAAGGCTGGGCTCGGTGGCTCAGCCTGTAATCCCAGCACTTTGAGAGGCAGAGGCGAGTGGATTGTCTGAGCCTGCGGGTTCAAGACTCACCCGGGCAACCTCATCTCTACAATAAATAAAAAATTAACCGGGCATGGTAGTGCATGCCTGTAGTTCTGGTTACTTGGAAGGTTGAGGCGGAAGGATCGCTGGAGCCCAGCAGGCCGAGGCTGTGGTGGCCAGGAGTGCACTCCAGTCTGGGCGACAGAGTGAGACTCCAACCCAAAAAAAAAAAAAAAAGAAATAGGGGCCAAGAAAACCTAAGAAATCTTGGGTCCTTCTCTTGAACAACACTCCCCCATATAGAAGTGGCCATACCGACCTGTTTACCCTACTGCTCTCCTACAGACATTCACCATAATATCTACCACAGGTTAAACATTTCCCTTTGTTTCTCTGGGAGGACTATACACCCTTTGATCAAGAATAGAAGCTGTGTCCTTTTTTTTTTCATGTTAAGCACTAAACATAGTGTCTGGTACATATTAGGGACTCAGTAGATGTCTGTTGCATGTAGAAAAATGAAGAAAAGATACTCAAAAGAGTCTTCACTGAGGAATCAGTTTCAATAAAGAAAAACAATGTCATTGGAAAGCTCTATTTTTCTTTCTTCACAGAGAGCAGTCCATTTTTACACTCCACTGATTCATTCTGAACATGGTGTCAGGAACAATACAGGGGCAAAAAACAATTAGTGGGGGAACAAAACAATCAGTTGAACCGTCTGGGATTTGAGCGATGTATAGATCAAATGTCTTAAATTTGCTAATCTCCTTCTCATTTGGCCAGAATGGATGACTCTTGGCTGGCTGTACCAAGAATAATTGTCCCTCATATATCCCCAATCAGCTGCCTTTTAATGACTAGTCAGAAGTGACAATGTAAAAGGTGCTATGACTTTCATTGTACTTGGCAAGTTTTGGACCAACTCCCATTGATTTGCCCTTGGAATAGGAGAGCTCAGAGACACCTTGTACAGCTGGCTGCAGCCACTGCTAACTCCCTCCAACAACCATAAGGTCCTTGAGTTAAAAAGAGACCCAAGAGGAAAAAAAATGAAATATCTGAGGCGGCCTTTGGTTCCTACAGTGCCTTCATAGGTAGCAGAAGATCCACAACACTTTGGCTTACACCAAAACTGTCTCATGCATCTCAGAGGTGAAATGACCTTTCTATCCTCAAAAACCAGCACCAGGATAGACTACCCTACAAAGATATTTGAAAAGAGTCCAGGCACTTAACAGACTGGTCAGCCAGCCCCATGTGGCCTGTTTCTGTTCCAGATGGCTATTTCCTCATCTTAGCTCACGTTCTGGCTATTACTGCTTTGAAAATCAGTGAATCTGTATTTAAATTCCATATGTTCCGTGAAAGCTCTGTTTTTCTCCTTCATTCCAATGTCCTGTGGTCTGTTTTTGGTCTGACTATAAGTAAATTTGCAGTTCTCTTGAAATATATCCTAACTAGTAGCATAGTTGACCTCACACAAACCACTTTTTGAGAACACCTCATTGGTCGGCTGGCCTTATCCAGGCCTGATCCAGGATCCCTCTCCATCACCAGTTTTCTGATACTTGAACAATTTCTAGTCATTGGTTGCCTTTAGGGGATGTGACTCTCTGAGTCTCTCCTCAAGACATTTTTCCCGCCTTTGAATTTCCATCTCCTTTTACTCTGTCCATCAAAAGAGCCCATGTTTCTGCCTTGCATCATTGTATTATAGCTTCTTCTGTATATATTTCAACTCCAAGCTAAATAAATGACAAGCTTCTTGAGGGCAGGAACTATTCTACTTTGGATGCAGTATTCTCAGAGCCCTAGAGCTATGCCCTCAGCAAAAACTTAGTAACTATGTAAACTGCTCTTCCACAAAAAACAGAGGCTGGCAGCCCATGGATCGCCAACTTGATCCTGTGTGCTTGGCATATAAAAAATAGACTAAGCGGCAATCTAGATATAGCTTAGAGACTGGAATCTCCTTGTCCTGACATTGTCCCTTTGCTTACCTTTATCTCTGTCTGTCCTTTCTCCAAACTGTAAATTCAGACAAATATAAGAAGCTAAAGTGGTGAATGCTTCTCCCAGCATTCCTTTCTGTTATAAATCATCAGCCCCCATGTCTTCAGTCACCTCTCATACCCTTCCTCACCCCCACCCCCAACCCAGAAAAGAACAAAGTATCTAGTCCATTTTGGACTTTGTTTGGTTCCTCAAATGTGCCATGGTCTCTCACATCTGTCCCTTGGCACATGCTGTCCTTCCTGTCTAGGTAACAGTCCTGCCTCCCACTTCTTTGACAAGCAAACTCCTACTCATGTATCAAGTTACTCACGTAGCTTACATATTTCTTCTTTGCAGAAGCTTTCTCTGCACCCCTACAGTATGTTGGATCCCTGTGCAAGGGGTTCCCAAACTTCTCTGTACCTTCCCTTTAATGATGTTTATGATTATTATGACTATAATAATCACTAACATTTATTAAATACTCACAATATTTCAGGAACCTGTCAACTCACTTAAACATCATCAATAGATTGTGAGGTAGGTGCCTGAGTATCTCCACTTCACAAGTGAGGAAATCAAGTCTCATTGACCACCTTGATGAAGTTCACTTCACTCCATAGGGCCAGATTTCTTACCCAGTCTGGCTCCAGAGTTCATGTTCTTAGCCCATACACCATACTGCCTCTTAAACTCACCATATTTGTAAATCATTTATTGAACAGCTAAATATTCCACAAGGCACCACAAGGACAGGGATGGATTTGTCTTGTTCAATATTTTATTTTTAAGCCTGGCCCAGGAGTTAGCTTGTAGAGAGCATTGAAAAAGCACGAGTTAAATGGATAAATGAAACAGCCAGTAGGTCTCGAATCCCGAAAGAGAAGTATTCACCCTCTGTAAATAGAAATCACCTAACCAACAAAGTCTTATGATCAGGATGACACTGTTTCTAAAGCTTCCCTTTCTGTGACCCAATCCCAGCCAAACAAATTCAAGCATTCAGAACTAGAGAGGGCGCGATAGGAAATCGTAAACATAAAAACTCTTCTTTGGAAGAAAGACAGCACAGGTGGATACAAGGGTCTGGGCTGTCCCGGGATCCAGCTGCAGCACCTCACCCCCACTCAGACACTCACGGGCCACCTAAGAGGGCCGCCACCCAAGAGGGCCTACTCACCCCTTTCGCAGGTTCTTCCCCAGTAGCCGGTGCCGGTGCAGTCACAGATGAAGCGATTCCAGCCGTCCTTGCACACCGCGTTGTTCTTGCAGGGGTAGCTGTCGCACTGCTTGGCGCTCATGCGTGAACAGGAGGACTTGACGCCCGCGGCGTTCTGCATCTCCGCCAGCTGCCGGATGTTCTTGCTGCGCCCGTCGATGAACAGGTCTCGGATGCAGCCCACGTAGCCGTAGTTGAGCATGGCGGTCCAGAGCTCGGTGGGGAGGATGAGGCCAGCCCGGTTCTCCGGCAGCCCGCCCAGGTACATGTCCCCCTCCAGGTCCAGAATCTCGCTTTCCCCACTGGCAGTGAATGGCGTGCGCCTACTGTTCACTGATATAGTACCTAGGGCCAGAGGACAGACGCAGAGTGGGTAACAGCTCTCTTGGCATCTCAGGTGAGGTTCTGTCTTCCCTCCACCACCCCCCACCACCACCACGTTGATTAACCAAATGAAAACTGTCCAACAGGTGAGTCCTCGGACCTGCTGATGCCTGGCCGGGAGGGAACCATGCAAGCAAAGGAGTGAGATGTTGCAAGACCGTGGAAAAAACGTGGGCCATTTTAGTCCAATCCCTGCCAGCTAAGACAAGCTGGCCCTTAGGAAGACCCAGGAAAAGCCTAGTGACTTAACACCTAAGTGCATCTTTTTCCTGCCTAGCTGTCTCGGTTGAGAGGTAGCAAGCCATATAGGTTGCGAGCAGCAAAGTCCCTGCCTGTTTTTATATCCAAGATCTAACATGTACCAGCTGTATAACCTTGAAGAAGTGACCTCACCTTCCTATGCCTCAATTTCCTCATTTGTAAAATGAGAAAAAAACTGTCCCTACCTCACAGGTTTGTGTGACGATTAAAAGAGCTAACACATGCAGAGTGTTTCTAATAGTGATTAGGACAGAAAAGGGGCTTTGCCGTTTTCTTCACAGGCTTGCCATCCCCAAAGGATGTCTCTCCCTCCATGCACTGGTACCCTCTCGACTGGGCATTGATGACCAGCCCTGCCAGTGTATATTTGAACATTCTCTTTGATACATTTTTTCTTTTTGGTTTTTATTTTAAAGATGTTGGGTACAATTCGGGGTTAGGTATACAAATGGTCACTGTACAGGTAAAGTTTGGGCCTCACTTTGGTCCCCACTTCACCTGGTTTGAGATCAGGTATCCTTATTGATGAAGTGTGCCCCCTCCCTTCCCACTACTGCCAATCCCTTTCTTATAGTATTATGCAGCATAATTCACAATAGCAGAAATATGAAACCAACTGTGCTGTCCATTGAAAGTGGACTGGATAAAAAAAGTGTGGTACATATACACGATGGAATATTATACAGCCATAAAGAAGGACAAAACTATGAACTTTGCAGCAACTTGGATGGACTTAGAATCTATAATACTCAGTGATCTACCACAGAAGCAAAGAACTGAATATCACACATTCTCACTCATAAGCGGATCCTTAACCCTTTGATACATTTTAACTGAGGCTGGGCTTGGTGGCCCATGCCTGTAATACCAGCACTTAGGGAAGCCAAGGTGAGAGGATTGCTTGAGACCAGGAGTCCAAGACCAGCCTAGGCAACATAGTGAGAACTCATTTCTTCTAAAAATAAAAAATAAAAAAATAACTGGTCATGGTGACATGCACCTATAGTCCCAGCTACATGAGAGGCTGAGGCAGAAGGATCACCTAAGCCCAGGAGGTTGAGGCTGTGATGAGTTGTGATCATGCCACTGCACTATAGCCTGAGAAACAAAGTGAGACACTGACTCAAAAAAAATTTTTTTTAACATGTTACTTTAGTCATTTAATAAATATGTGTTGAATACCTCTTCTGCCTCTGGCAAGTTCAGAGATGATAGGCATACCCCTCCTTTTATTGAGTGGATTTTCCAGAATGGAGGGACAGAAAATAAGCAACTAACAAGCAAGAGAGGTTAGCTAATAGCAGGTGCTATGACGGGAGCAAAATAGGTGTATGATAGTGACTCATGGCTTCTATTTTAAAGTGTGTGGTCAGTGAAGGCCATTCCAGACAGGTGAAAGTTGTGCTGCACCTCGGATGTCAAGAAGAACCCAGTCATACAAAGTCCAGGGTAAAAGGCTTGCCAGGCAGAGGGGATGGCACCTAAGAAAGCCCTGAGGTAGGAAGGAGTATGGTTAGGGTGGAAGAGGCAAGAGGGAATGAGCAAGAGATAAATTAGAGATAGGCATACCCAGCCTGGGGTTGGATTTTGGACTACATCAGATGAGATTCCATACAGAAGATGTAACCCCACAGGCTGACCTGGGAACTGGGGAACAGGGATTCTTGTCCTAGATAGCTTTTTAACCAATGCCAGTCCCTGAACCCCTGTATAGCTCAATTTCCTGAACTGCAAAATTAAAGAAATCGATTGGGTGATATCTAAAAATCTTGCTAGAAATTTTTAAATATATATATTTATTATTCTTGATGTGCTTTATTGGTACCAAGATAACTAGGTTGTGCCATCCATCAATCAGCCTTCACTTCTGTCTGATTATCAATTCCCTCAGCTATGAAGGGTATATAACCTGAAGGGCTGAGAAGATCGAATGAGACCAAGAATGTGATGTACACTCTAAATTACAAAGTCAATGCAAAAGTAGAAAGACTATTAAGGGGCCTCTGGGGTGGAGGGGTTCAAGCTAACAACCCGCTTCCCTACTCTCTCCCAGAAGTTTTCTCCTAGAGAAATATGCTTTGCCTTTTTGTTTGTTAATCTTTTAAAAACCCACATAACATGGGTGGTGGGTACACTTAACACCCATATCAAAACTATTTGTATCGCCCCCCCCAAAGCTGTTGAAATAAAAAGTTTTTAAAAATATAAAAAATGAGAAATAAGAAATAAATAAACAAACAAAAATTTAAAAACTAAAAATCCAATCAAGAAAAAAAAAAGCCTACATTACAACAATAATGTCCTGGCTGCCATTTTAACTATTGTACATGCATTTTTGGATGTGAGCCTCAAAACAGTCTTGTGAGGTAGGAGTTATTTTACAAAGGAAGAAGTTGAGATCTGTATCTCTTACCAATTTCTGCTAGAAATTTAAAAAAATATGTTTATTATTCTTGATGTGCTTTATTGGTACCAGGATAACTGGGTTGTGCCATCCATCAGTCAACCTTCACTTCTGTCTGATTCTCAATTCCCTCAGCTATGAAGCGTATATAACCCCTTTCTTTAACCTCCACCTGTCCACAGGGCTAATCTGATCACCAGCTAAAGAGGAGGAACCTCTATTGCCAAGTAAAAACAGCACTGGAATCCATTTGAATTTTGGAGACTTAAATACATCCTGAGGGAAATCTGTCCTCTGAATGCATGACCACAACTGTTTGGTGTGAACTTAACAAGGTTTAAGACTCACTTCCCCAACTGGAGAGTGATCATAAAAGTTTTTCTACATCACGTCTCAGTCATATTATTCTTCAGAATGATCAGGGAAGGAGCACCATTTTGTTTTTGTAACTCTCCATTTTAGTATAGGTTTATAATGAAAACATCATCATGAAGAAATTAAAGTTTAACAGAGCATGTTAAAATTTTAAGTTATACTGCTTTCACGGGACAATTATTTGTTTACTCAATAAATTTTTATAGGTTTTGATCAAATTCATCATTGGCCAATGCTATAGCTCCAAGGTATGAAATTCAAGGCTTCTTGTCTACGGTCATAATATAATACCCTGACCATGCCTGATCTCGTCTGAAGGTCAAGGCTTCTGAAATCCAAATATATTTGTTGAAGATGGGTCCATTGATGGTTCTAACAACAAAAATAGCTAGTCTACCTAAAAAAGTAATTAGGGTTGAGAATAAACAGAAATAAACATATGGCAATTTTGTGTGTTCTAGCCTGTGTATGACATAGATAGGCAACTTTTTTCTTTAGTTGGAGTCTCATCTGTCACCCAGGCTGGAATGCAGTGGCATGCATGGCCACCCCAGTGTAGAACTGATGGGCTCCGGCGATCCTTCCACCTCAGCCTTCCAGGTAGCTGGAACTACAGGTGCGTACTACCTTGTCCAGCTAATTTTTTCATTTATTGTAGAGACGAAGTCTTGCCAAGTTGCCCAGGCTGGTCTCGAACCCGTAGGCTCAGGCAATCCCAAAGTGCTGGGATTACAGGCTGAGTCACCGAGCCCCTCCTTGATAGGCAAATTTTAAGTAGTGTCAACATCTAGGTTAGTCAGACACAAACCCCTTCCACTGTGACCCAATTTCAATGACCCCAAAGGCATGGTCTTAAGAACTAACAGCAGTGTTTTCTTTACAATTCTAGTACAGCTTTCTATTCTGCTACTGCTGACATTTTTTTGATAAAGAAAGAGAGAGGTGGGGGTGGGGGTTCAGCCTCCAAAGAAATTAATTTTGTTGTTGTAGTTTTAAAAAAAAGCACAAACTGTTCATTCTTGCTCAACAAGCATGTGTAATTTGAAGCCTCCTGGTTCTGATCAGATTTCAGACAACCAATAAAGATTCCTGCTGGACAATAAAACACCCAGGGCTGCAATCTGCCAGCAGTCTGCCCTCTGCACAGAGCCCATCTCGCTCTTCTAAGGGCAATGCTGTTCATCTCTGCCATCCCTCTCTCATTCTGGAATTATGCAGAAAAGCCATCCCACCAAAGCTCAGCTATTCCTGGCTTCAGTCTTATGAGGACCCTAATGCTTTCTCTGACTGGCCAAATGCAACTAGAACAAAAATGTCCAAATAAAGGAAGAGAATCCCTACAAATATGGCAAATGAAACCAAGACCCTCCTTGAGGATATCCTGCCTAAATGGAGACTCAGGAAATAAGTCTGAAATTCAAATGCTCTAAATACTGCTCTTAGGGAAATGCCCTTGTGATAGCACAGAATGTGACCCTCATTGCCACATCGTCCACAGAAAGCTAGGCAGACTGTTCAGACATTCAAAAACCCCAGACTCTCTGTGTGTGCCCCCTCCCCGCAACACTTTGTTACTATTCCAGAATGGCTATGTACTGCCTGGGGCTAGCTTGTTTGATCTGCGACTGTAGAAACAAACAAAGCCATTTAAACCAAATGTAAAAGGTTATGAAGAGGAAGGGAGAGTTAGTGAGGTCTGAGCAAAGAGTGAAATATAGGCTTTCACACCAAAGGAAGGCTTTAAATTGAACATGACTTCAGGAAAAATCAATTTGCCTTTTCCTTTCTTGTCATAATTTCTCCGTGCAACATGACTCTTGCCAATTATTGAAGGGTGTATTGTGGCATAAGCTCTTGCACATTGAAGCTTATCCTGCAGAGTAATCACATAATGCAGCATCTGTGATGTCACAATTGGTTTCCATGGTGATAAGGAAAAGGAGAAGCAAGGGGAGGGGGGCGACATCATACTAGCGAAGTGACAATTGCTTGTAAAACCATCCTTAGCTCCAGGGTCATAGAACTATCACTGAGACTATTGTGCAGTGAGTGACAGGGCAGATGAGTAGAGAAGGTGAGCCATGTATGAGACAGGTATCTTGTTCAGAAATGATATCTTACAAAAGCCATTAAAGAAAACAGCAAAAGAATCAACATGCATGCAAGTGCAAGAGTTAAAATAAAATATATGAAGCCAGGAAGCAAACTGAGAAGCTCCATATTCCCTCTAGTCCCCATCACACATCCTGCCTCTTCCTACCTGATCTGCCATCTCGCTGAATGTCCACGTGGTACCATTCCCCATCATTGGCTTTCTTCTGAGTGGCTTTCACTTTGATGGTGCCAGATCCCATGTCAAGCAGCAAGTACAGGTTGCCATCAAGGAGTTCCACGGCAAAGAAGTCTACTTTTGTGTTCTTTTGACTCCGAGCATCCTTCCTTTCTTGAGGCTTTCCGTGAGTGAAGAGGATCAGGCCGTTGGGCTCAGTGGTGCGGAAGTCAAAGGAGATGGAGCCCATGCGTTTCGTGTTCCACTTGGGCAAGCTGATGTAAGCCTCTGGGGTCTCAAAGTTGATGGGGTCTAGTGTGGCCACATTCTCACACTTGAACACAACTTCACCATAGATTTTCATCTTAGTGTCCCCAATCCGGGCCAGGCGAGACAGCTCGAGACGGATGTCATTATTCTTATAAACAACCTGTCAAAAGCCAAACAAAAGTGCCATAGGAATCAATCTTGTAAACAGTATCCATCCATCACTCACTGGGCACCTGGAAAAATGATCCAAGAAGAAGCTTCAGGACATGATAGTCTAAAACAACACGAGAAACATGAGACCCAGGACTCAAAAAAGCATCTGAAGAAACATCTGATGTGCACACAGCTCTGGAAAAACCTCTATGTTCCTAGTTATTTCTTTTGTCTCTCCTTCTGATCAACTTTCTATATTGTCAGAAAGTTACAAAATATGAGCTTGTGAATTAAAATCAGAAGAGATTGAGTTGCACGCATGCAAATACTTCATACAAAGACATTTACGAAAGCATCCTTAGTACAAGACCAAAAACAATCTTAATGACCATCAATAACAGACAGTCCATCTTTATAATGGAATATTATGCAGCAAGGTATTCCTTTTGATTTGGACTCTCCAAGTCATATTGTTAAGCGAAATTAGCAAGGAACAGGCTGTGGTGTGCATTATACTATCATGGTGATGAGGATACCTCCCACCCCACCATATTGTGGGGTGAGGAATGGGGATAGGAGATCTTATATGCATATCTGCTCCTATAAGCATAAAACATTTTGGAGCTATAAAACTGTCACTGGGGAATGAATTTGTGGAATTAATATGCGGGATTGGGAAGAAGACTTACCTATTCACAGTATTGGTTGATTTTTTTTAACCATGTGAATGTTATTACTTAAAAGGAAGATTGAGTGTTAAGGGTTGGTAGGGACAGATTTTTGCATATTGTATGTACCCTCTGTATAGTGGTAGAATAAGGCAGCCTGAAGCCCTAGTTCAGTCAGTTAGTTGGGGACATTTATTTAGTTGAGAGTCTGATGTTACAGCAAACACTGAGCCAGATACTAATTTGCCTAGTAAGAGAGTGTACCCATGATGGCAGTATACTTCTGCATGGCCATGATCATTGTCCTGCACAGAGTAGGTGGCTGCGTGGAGGTGAGGATGCCAGTTAAAAAAACATATTATGACTTTCAGTTATAACCTGCATAAAAGCAGGAATTCATCTTGTTCCTCAAAAGTAGAATGCCAAAAATGTTTTACTTGTATCAGAACTGAATTTTGATGTAGTGCCCTGGGATGGTTATCAGTACTCTGATCTCTTAGTAATGTCATACCTGTAAAACAAAAATAACAGAAAAAATAAAATAAAAGAGAAAGGGACTAAGATTTGAGTACTGACTAAACCAACTGCTTTGCTATTTTCTTTTATATTATCTTGTTCAAATTCTAAGTCAGAACCCAGGTTTAGGTTTGAATTCCATATCCACTATTCACAAGCAGTGTGATCTTGGCAAAGTAACTTCTCTGCGTCTGTTTCCTCCTTTGAAAATGGGAATATAGGAATAAACTATTAGTAATGGTAAAATGATTTAAAATATGTAAAGCACTTAGAAGTGGAACATTAAAAGGGCATAAAAGCCTCAGTTACTTGGGAGGAGGAGTTGTTGCATTTATTGTTCATCTCAGTTCATTTTTCCCATAGCCCTGAGAAGGTTTCATTATCACTTCCATTTTCAGTGAAACAACAGGGCTTAAGTACTAAAATAAGTCTTACCTCTTCATTGCTGGGGGATAAAATTAATTGAACGGGTCATTCCAGTGCCTGTCAGGTAATCCCTACCATTCAGTGGTAGAATTATTTCCCTTTTCTCCCCCATCACCAGAAGATAATCGATTGGAGCTGTATGCTTTCTATAGTTATTATAAGAATGATACACAACTATGACAAAGCACTGAAAATGCCTCACCTATCATGTAACCTTGACCATGGACCTAACCATAGTCAGCAACACTGAAAATAATGATACTAATATTTATTGAGCACCTACTACCAGGCACCATGGTAAGAATTTAACACCTACCATCCCATTAGATCCTGACAACACTCATGTGAGATACCTATAGTCATTCCATCATTTTACGCTGGAAAAACAGACACAGAGATAATTAAGGAACCAGTCCACTAGCCACACAGCTAATAAATGGCAGAGCAGGACTTGAATCTTGGCAGTTAGGTTCCAGAGTCCATGTGCTCAGGACTAGGCCTCACCAGAAGCACCCGTGAGGCTCATCTCTAACATGATAGGGAAGGTCATGCATGCTCAGCTTCCCAATTCAAAAGTTGAATTTCTTTTTTAACTCTCCTGGGCTGACCACATGCAAAGGGAAATACTGCAGGCGCCTTAGGCAATCACTCAAGTGAGTAAACCAGAGAAGAAATAATGAAAGTTTAATGACTGGCAGCTTCTCCTTTCTAACCCTCACTATTATGCCTCAGCAGGTAAGAGCTCTGTGTCATAACCAAGCTTTGGCTTTTTCCACATTTGGGTTAAATGTCTATGACTGGAGCACCTTGTAAAGGTTAATTATTAATGTATAACAATAGCTCATCCCAGTGGGACAGACAGAGGCTTGGCTCTATTGAACAATAAACAGAAAGAGAGCTCAGGCGTCTCTACGGGAGGCCAGGGACAGAAGGGGAAAAAAAGAGCTTTTAAAGAGATATAGGGGCTGTGAAGAAGAACTCTTCTATGAGAAGGGAACACAGTTGAGATGGGGACAGAAGGTGAACAACCAGAAAAAAGATTTCTAGAGATAGGACAGGAGAATCAAGGCCAGAAACAGGCCAGACAGAGATAACCAGACTTCTCTCAAAGGCCCTCTGAAGGTGAGCTCTCTATCTATACCACAGCCCTGAAATTATCTGTCTATTTAAGTGAAGTTTCCACTATGGCAAAAAAAGAGGCAACACTATTCTCACTGACAGTTGAGTAACCCTTCTGAGTCCCATTTTATTTATTTCCAAATGTAAGAGCCTCAATACATGTTGTACAAATTATCCCTCCTTTTTCCCCCAGGCTATTGTCAAGATCAAATGGGATATTATACACAGGAGAACACAGAAAATCCTATGGCATACAGACCTAGGAAGAAATAATAGAATATCTTCATCTCCAGCAGTGTTGAGGTGCTATTGGAAACCGATAGGGCCCTAAACTGAGGTTCTGTGGTTCTCCTACTAAGAGGAAAGGGTCTTGTACCCCAGTGATGCTCGACGGGTACGCACCATTGCTGGCCTCCCTGCTTCTCTGCCTTTCCCAACTGCTCTGTGCAGATCCACAGCCATGGCCACACAGAGGTATACTGGTGCCCTGGGTAAGTGTGCTGGGGTCTGCAGTCAGGAAACCCCACAGGATCCCCTAACAAGACAAATTAGCATCTGGTACAGTGTTCTCTGTAAAGTCAGCCTCTCAACTAAATGAATGTTCCCAACTGACTGGCTGAACTAGGAAGAGATGTGGCATCAAGTGACAGAAAGCAGCCTTGGCTGACAAGTCACCTCGTCGAGGAGCAATTAGATACAAAATAGAACGGGCTTCCCATGGGGGAAGGTGTCACACAGACTGGGTGGTGGAGACACAGAGTCACAAAGAATGACAAGTTGGTCTTATTACTCCACCCATGGACTTGTAAAGAGTGCTGTTCGGACTTGTAACTCGTGCTTAGGAGACCAGAGAGTAAAACAGCTGGGGACAGAGTCTCAGAGTAAAGACAACATCTCTCAGTACAAACATACAAGGTCTGGATATTTCTCCATGATCCTTGGTACAGAGACACACAGGAGCAATGTCAGGAGTATGGCAAGCTATGAAAACAGGAACAACATAATAAAAATAGTTACCACCTGGTGAAACCATACCATGCACCAGGCACTTTAAAAGCACTGTTGTGTGTCATCCACAAGTGAAACAGGTAGCATTAGCCCCATTTTACAGATATGAGGCTCAGGGGGAATAGGTACTCACCTAAGATCATGTAGCCCATTAAGGGCATAATCAGGACTTGATTCCTTATCTCTCTGACTTCCCTGGAGCCAGGATATGCTCCTGGGATGGCACTGTCTAGGCCCTCGTGTAGCCCATGTCCACACAAAAGCAGAAATCCCTTAGTGTTGCACAAAAACCATACCCAACTCCAACTTGATGTGCATAGCCTTCACGTGTGGTATGATTCCTTTCTAATGGATTTCTACACTTCCATACAGAGCAGCCACCTCAGATCTTTGTATGAACTTGGGTTTTAGAGCCTCTGCATCTTTGCTCACCAGGTTTCCCATGCTACAGTTCCTTTCTCTTCTCCCTAGCCTCTTTAAATGGTGCCCCATTCACCAGGGTCCACAGCCAAACCCATTCAGGCTCTTTCTGGCTGCTCCGTTACTTGCTGGTCCCCATCATTTGATAAATCAGGGTATTAGAATTCTCCAAAGAGACAAAACTCCTTGGATATATGTACATATGAAAGGGAATTTATTAGGGAGGTTTGGCTCACACTATTACAAGATGAAGACCCACGATAGGCCATCTGTAAGCTGTGCAATGAGAAAAGGTGGTAGCTGGCTCAGTCTATGTCCAAAAGGTTCAAAACCAGGGAAGCTGGTAGCCCTCTGTATGAGGCCAAAGGCCCAAGAGACCCTGGAGGCCACCAGTGCAAGTCCCAGAGTCCCAAGGCCTGGATATTTGAAGAATCTGGAAATCCTAAGGCAGGAGAAGAGGAAGCAAAGCATCCCACCAGGGAAGGAAGAGAGCAGGAAGGAGGAAACTCAGCAAGTGACTTATCCCCTTTCTTCCACCTGCTTTGTTGTAGCTGTGCAGCCAGCTGATTGGATGGTGCCCCCACTACATTGAGGCAGGACTTCCTCTTCTAGTCCGCTGACTCACATGCCAATCTTCTCTGGAAACACCCTCAGGGACACACCCAGAAACAATGCTTCACCAGCCATTTCAGTCTTGTCAAATTGGCTCTTAATATTAACCATCACAATCAGAATCCTTATATTATCTGCAAATGATGATGCTATCTGCCCTATTGCCCAAATCCACTTGCCTTCATTTGAAAAAGAGAGACTATTCTAACGCTACATGATGTACTTTTTACATTAAACTCTTCTTGGTAACTGAATTAGAAGACAGGTCCATGAGAAAGAATCTAAGGGTCAGAGACAGTCCCTCACGCCCTCTCATTGAAGTATTTTCTTCTCTCCCTCTTTCATCTTAGTCTAGTCCACGTTGTTTTCACCTTATTGAGAACATGTTTCTATGTGTTCTGTTGTAAATGCCACATCCCTATGCATTCCAGTAAGGGAACTAGAAAGAATGAGGAGATGTACACATGTACCCTGCAGTGCTCACATGGCTTCTTGGCACTCTTTTTCCTGTCAAGGAATAGGATGTTTACCACCTGACTTTTCTCTTGTTTTTTCTTTCTTTCTTTTTTTTTTTTTTTTTTGAGTTGGAGTCTCATTCTGTCCCCCAGTCTGGAGTGCAGTGGCATGCTCACGGCCACCGCAGCCTCAATCTGCTGGGTTCGGGTGATCCTTCCACCTCAGCCTTCCAAGTAGCTAGAACTACAGGCGCGGGCTACCATGCCTGGCTAATTTTTTAATTTATTGTAGAGACAAGGTCTTGCCAAGTTTTCCAGGCTGGTCTTGAACCCCTGGACTCAGGCAATCCTCTTGCCTCGGCTCCCAAAGTGCTGGGACTACAGGCTTGAGCCACCTCATCTTTAATCTTCTGTGGATCTATAGATCGGACAATTTCAGTAAAACCACCAGGTCAGCATATAAGGCCAAATCATTTCTAGGTTCATGACATGATGACAGCACCATTGCTCTACTCCAGGTCAGTGGAGGATGTTTGTAAGGACGCTGGGGACATTCTCTTAATTGTCTAAGCTAGATAAAACAGAATGGTGGAGAAGCCAGTATCAGGGTACCTTGAGTGTTAACTACTAATCCCAATAAAACTTTTCAAATTTATACCTATGTGTAAAGAAATTTACTCACAACAAGCAAAAAACAAAGACATATTTATCCCCACCCAAACTTAATCCTTTGACAATAGATAATAATGAAATGAGGTATGTCTCTTCAGTTTCTAGGATGATACAGCTTCTAGATAAAACTTTTGGGCTAATCTTATTATTGTGTGACATTTTTTTTTCAGGAAAAAAATGACTAAGAAGAATTGTGAAAGAATCTTGCTTCTGGGGTCTCCACAAAACCACACATCCTACTGTCTCTGCTCCACTTCCCTGTGTCCCTCAGGCAACTGATGACTCTGGTCTGATGTGATTTCTCTTTTCTCTAAACGGTCCTTTCCACTCATTTGTCACTTAAAACATTCAACTTTGTTATCTCTGAATAAGTAAAAGTCTTGTCTTTTCAATAGACTTCAAACACCTCATGAGCAAAAAAAAAAAAAAAAAAATATGCATTACATCTTTTAAAATCAAATCTGAAATAGGCTCTAGCCATGTAAGTACTTACTAAATACTAATATCTTCATTTAGTTAGATGTTGGACTCAAGTAGTAGTCAAGAGCAGTGGTTAAGATCATGGACATTGGAGTCCCCACTACCAGGGTTTGGGCCCTGCTCACATCCTTACCAACTGTGAGCAAAATATGTAACTTGCCTCAGTCTAGGTGTTTCTACTGCTGAACGTAGATAACAAGTCTTACTTTACAGGACTGTAAAAAATAAATGAGATGGTAGCACCACACATAAAAGCACTTTACACAGTTTCTGCCCTTTAGTAAACACTTAATACTTGGTAGTTATCACTGTTAATTTTGTTATTTTCTGCGAAAAGCTAGAACTAAATCAAGAGACACCTTAGATTGGTATGGAGTCCTTAGAAAGAGAAGATTCTCTTTGAGGATGACTTCTGAGCCAATTATAAGCTCAAGAGCAGAATTACAACTAACAAAAGACTCTGGATTGAGAAGAATAAAATAGAAACCTTGCCAAGGATTGGAAATCTTTCTTAATCTCGAATTGTTCCCATCTATAACTGGTCATAAATCTATGTGGTCACTTTCCTTTCACAAATAATTCATCAGGCAAACAAATGTTTAAGCTTAAGCTTAACTTGGAATTCTGGATTTTATATATATATTTATATAAACTATATAAATAAATTCTGGATTTTGTACATATATAACTAAATTGACTAATGTGACATTTATGAGATGCACATACACACTAAACACTTGCTCAGACTTAGGCTACATTGTCATCAACATCATTTTCTATTATAGGATATGACTGACCAAACTCCAACAGTGAAGTCCAAGTGCAAATGTGGCAGCAGATGGTCCTCTTAGCTTCCAAAGCCAGAAGAACCTAATATTTGGCATGACCAGAGCCACATCTGCATCTCAGTTCTTGCTAACAGGGGTCAGTAAACTAACTCTGCCTGCAGAGTTCCAGCTGATATCCAACCTGGGCTCCATGTCCCAACTGCTGCCTAGCATGGATGCCACCATTTTCATGCTTCATGTTTGGTTAACAGCAGCCAGGATCTGCCAAAGGTAAAAACTAAGCATCAGAAATAGGAAATTAGAACTGAGGTTCATACTTGCGGGGCAGGAGCTAGAAAATGTCTAAATCCTAGAGCTCAAAATAAAGGTCAAACTGACTCCATATAAAATTGAAGCCAGAAGTAGAATGCTGACAGTTTGTTAAATTTTTTAAAATGTCATGTGACCCAACACTCTATGGGTCAAACAAAATATATCTGCAAGCTGGATTTCACCAAGGGCTGTTATCTCTGATCTGTGGCCACATTTGTAAGAAACTGGTCAAGAAAAGATGAAAGGGACATCAGGCAAGCTGCCATAACAGGAAAGATCCAGGCAAACTGATATTGAACTAGCAAAATCCTCAGTCCCTATCGCCTTGTGAAGAAATCCATTCAGTCATCTGGACATGCAGGCAGGCCAGCCAGAAAGAGAGAGACAGCTGTGGGACAGCTGGTTACCCTGCTCTCATGAATTGCAGAACTATGGATACACATGCAAGACCCTCACTGATAATGCAACTTATTATCACAGATGCTCAAGTTAAGCTTAGGCTTAAACATTTACTTGCCTGATGAATTATTTGTGAAAGGAAAATGCTCACATCGGTGTATGCCCAATTACAGATGGGAACAGTAAGAGGTTAAGAAAGATTTTCAACCTTTGGCAAGGTTTCAATTTTTCTCTTTTCAAGAAAGAGAACATGTTAAGGACCTTTATCCAGCTGTAAAGGCTGATCAGGAACAGGCTGCCATGTATTCATGTATCCCACAGAAAAAAATATCCAGCCAGTTAAGTTTCTGGGGTACTTAAGATACTATAAAGTCTCAAACTATCACAAGGAGAAGACTTGCCTATTTAGGTTTCATCATCCTCACAGAGTGTACTAAGCTTCTGATAAGTTAATAAACAACACCATGGCATAGACAGATGCAGGAAAAGAAGTAAGACATGAACTTGCAAGTATGAGCCCCAGTGCTCCAAGACAGAACTTGTCAATGAGTGGTTTTAAAAAAAGTTTCTAGATGCCATGAATTGATCTTTTCAGACACAACAGGATAGGAAACTCTCCCATCCCTTCGAGCCTTGTTGGCAAACGTGTGCCTCCACCCTCCTTTCTTGGCAGATGGCATTCATCGTTGCTTGATGTCATTCTAATCAACTCCCTTTCCCACTGAACCCAGAAGAAGCTTCAGAATTCTTCTCAAAGCAGAGCTCTGGGAGGCTAACCACCCAGCACTGAGAGCTGAAATAGAGGTGAACATATTCTCCGTCTTTATTGTCCTCTGACACAAAAGATAACTTCATATATAAGGAAGGATCAAAAAAACTGGAATTTATTTCTAAAAAATTGTATAATTGTATAATTATACTTACATGCTTAAACTTAAGTCACCTTCAAAATACTCTCCATTTGATGCAATATACCGGATGCTTTTTCCACTACTCAAAACAGTTTTTGAATTCACCAATTTTGATGCCCTTTAGTGCTTCTGCTGTTTTTTGTTTCACCTTTTCCACATCAGCAAAATGTTTCCCTTTGAGGACATTTTTCATCCGGGGAAACAACAAAAAAAAAAGTTGTTTGGGAGGGTGGGGCATAGGGATCATGTTGGTTTTGGTCAAAAACTGCTGAACATTCAGCGAGGTGTGGGCAGGCACGCTCGTAAATCACCTGTCATGAAATGGGCAAATGTGCTGAAAGACTCTCCAAAACAAACAAACAAACGAACAAAAATTCACTGAAGCCAAACACAGCCTTTCACAACAATGCTGGCTGGTACACTGATGCTGATGAATTCCCAGGATACTTACCTAGTGGGGGAAGCCTGTATTACCCTCCATAAAAATAATTCCAGCTTTTTTGGGGAAGAAGTAAGTTAACTAGCTACACTAGAATATTAGAAACAAGCTCTTAGACCAAGGAGGATACAAGGAAGTATAAGACAAATCCCTACCATCAACATGCTTAGAGAAAGGTGGAGGATGTGTAAAAGGGGGATATATTTTTGTATCAGAATTAGAATGAGACATATTTGTTATGCCGATTAAGGTACAAGGACCTATGACTAAAGAATTGACTTAGATTGTATTTCTGCTCTCTCTGCTTTCCAGGAATGGCACTGTTACGATATTCTAGGCTGTAAGCTTTATACACACAAAACAGAGGCTGTGAGTCTCTGCTGGGGTAACCAATGAATTCCCAGTATTTAGCAATATGCCTCACATGGCTCAATAAATACACATTGTCATTTCCTGCATTTTCTTATTTACTAAACAGACCAGAACTAGTCTCCACTTCCTCATTACCAGCCTTGCTAAAAGTTCTGCAGTTTCTTCAATTAATTAACCGTCCTAGAGATAAGCCTCACCTAGATTCTCTATCTGGATAATGACCATTCCTGCATTTTCTTATGTACTAAACAGACCTACGCCTATACTTCCTTTGGTCTTAGACTATGTGATGAGGGCACCAACCTAACTAGAGTGAAAGTGACATGTCACAAAGCAGAAGAACTAAGATCAGATGAGTAGGTGGTACCTGATTATGAAAAGCTCTAAAAATATGTACATTATGCAATTGGGGAGAAAAGGTAACCATTAGAGTAGAAAGGAAGACTTAAACAGTTTGATTACAATGTACATTCCTGAATCACTGGGAATCTACTGTCATTTTTATTCTGAGGACTAGAAGTGGCTCCAATTATTTCACTGTTTTCTCTTTAAATAACATGTCATTCTTAAAACTCTTCAGTGATTCTTTAACAACTTCAGAATTAAATGCAAACTTTAAGCATTATATAAAAGACATGACCAGATCTAGTCTACACTTCCTCGTTACCAGACTTGCTAAAAGTTCTGCAGTTCCTCCAATTAATTAGCCATCCTAGAGATCAGTCTTACCTAAATTCTCTGTCTGGATAACTACCATTCACCACCCGAGGCACTGTTCAGGTATCACCTCCTTTGGAAAGCCTCCAATATTTCTACCCACTCCACTCCCACCCACAGCAGATTTCCTCCTCTCAGCGCCCATGGATTCATGTTCTAACTGCTATTATTACATTGTGCTGTAATTGTCTATTCCCACAGTAGCCTTGGAGTTTCTCAAGTGGAGAAAACTATGCCTTTTCTTCCCATGTCTCTCAGTGCTTGACACACAGTAAACATTTATAGAAGGAGGTGGAAGAATGAAAGGAAGGATGGCACGAATTGTCACAAGGGCTACTTCTTGATGCCTCTAAGTCAGAGAAGACAACAGTGCAGGAAGAAGCCTCTACATGCATTTTTCCCAGAATTAAGTTATGAGATGAGAAGGTAGAAAGCTAAAATATTACAAACTGTTAAAAGGCATTTGATGAAACCACTGAATATTTAGTTAAGTTTTCCCCAGTGTACATGCTTAAGACATGTGCTTATATTTTTAAGGAAATCTATATTAAAGTTCTGCACCTCAGAATGGCAGTTGTCATTAGCTTATGTGTCTTGGCAGAACACGAACACCCTAACAGAAAAAGTGAAAATCCCAGTCACAAAGTCTAGTAAGATCATCTGAGAAATTGACTTACAAAGTTCAGCATCAACACTGCCTCCCACTGTAGAGCATGTTAAGGGGCTTCTGGACACTTCTTACATGACAATGTAGCTTGACTTGCCACAGAAAACACATGAATGTTTTGAAACTGTACCTCAGAGCCTTTATTCTCTGTGCCTAGAGTCAAACAGCAAAAAAGAATCTCTATGGCTATAACTAGCAAATTCTGAATGTTACTGGCAACTCTGAAAGAAGACAGAGGACAATAAGCATGCCAAACAGTTTTTACAGAAAAAGCTTATATGAGAGGCCGGAAGACAGAAGAGTAGGAGAAAATACTGTAAAAAGACTCAATGAAACAGAACCTTTAAGAAGTCCAGCACAGTTGGCTGGAAACCACAGCAGCTCATAAGGCAAATTTTCTAAGCAGCCCAGATGACAGAAGCAGTTAGTTCAGAACAGGGGGAGTTCAGGAGAACTCTGGGGCCAAGAAGATAAGTTTGCACAGGGGCATCCCCTTATGATGTGAAGCCCACTAGTTTATACAAAATGCACGCGGACCAGAGCTGTATGGTTCCTGGTGGCTGAGCAGCCTCCAAAGGAGATCTGCCTGTCAGAAGGAATTACAAACGATTTCTTGCCTGGCCTGCTAAGTGGCTCTGTTTCTAGCCTAATGAAGGCTCTAATCAGATGACTTTTCAAAGTGGTCCAGAGAGCCCCACTGCAATCAGCAAGGGTGGGGAAAGAGATAGGTAGAATATGCCAGGCTGGCAGGTAGCTGATAATAGAATCATTTCCAACCTGAGCAGGAGGCAGCAAATGAGAGTTGGGTTCAAACTGACAATAATAAAGAATATTGTATTATAGAAATGCTAGGACTCAAATTATTTTTTTCTGAAAAGGTTTCTTTACCCCTCATTAACTTCAAAATAGAGTTATGCCACAAAGAGCCCCCCCCACCCACCCTTTCTGGGGGCTTCCTTTCAAGGTGATAGTACCTAGTAGCCTAATACTTACACTTGTGACTTTACATTACCTTTAGTAACTCTGCAGAGACCTAGATAACCACTAGATGTCCTTATATCATGCAAAACCAACCCCAAATAAACTTCACTACCAGTTACACAAATCACATTTAAAGATAGCTTTTCTAAGCGTTGGATCTTAGATGCCAACTATAATTTCTCTGATGACTCACTCTTTTGCCTTATTTATTTATTATATTGTGCCCACCTCTATAGTATTTCAGTAGTCTTTTATCATAAGATTATAGGAGGGAAGAGAAAACTATTATGAATTCAATTTCTTTTATATTTCTATAAAAGAAGAGGTAGAAATAACAGAGAAATAGGCAGAAAGGAATATTGGAAGAAAGGAATATAGGATATCCAAAGAGGTCCAAAAGTCATTATCACTCATAGGAATCAAATAAGTTTTAATACAAATGGAGAAATTCACAAGCTGAGATTAAATTCAGGTTTTCCATATACTGGATTTTGAATTCTTAGATTAAATGAAACTAGGCATGATACATAATTTTAATTTCACATGTCAAGTTTGATCAATTAAGGATGGCTGTCTAGGACACTAAGTAGGAGAGATTGCTGTGCTATGATCAATGAGCAATGACTACTGTGGGTGTGAGAACTGGGAAGAGTGGCTCCCATGTATGTATTTGTAGAACTTGGGTTAAACCCCTCACCCTAAGAACCCCACATTTGGGATGGTTGTGGGTGGTGGTGATGGTGGCATGAGTAGTAGAAATAGCAATAGCTAACATGAATGAAGAGTTTCCTATGGGTCAGCCTGCTCTTAGTGTTTCATATGTAATAATTATTTAAACCTAATGTAAAAACTACTCAAACCAACACATAACACTACTTTTGAGAGTAAAATATGGCACCATTAATAATCCATCTGAGCCGGGTTCAGTGGCTCAGCCTGTAATCCCGCGCTTTGAGAGGCTGAGGTGAGTGGATTGCCTGAGCCCGCGGGTTTGAGACCCGCCTGGGCAGGCGAGACCTCATCTCTACAATAAATCAAAAAAAAAATTAGCTGGGTGTGGTAGCGCGCGCCTGTAGTTCCAGCTACTCGGAAGGCTGAGGCGGAAGAATCGCTGGAGCCCAGCAGGTCGAGGCTGCGGTGGCCGGGAGCGGCCTCTGCACTCCAGTCTGGGTGACAGAGTGAGACTCCAACTAAAAAAAAAACAAAAAAAAAACAAAAGAGGTGCTGTGGAGAAGAATTAAGCACGGAACAGGAATGAGAAAGAACCAGGCAACTGCTGTTTTACATAATTTTGTGATC